>JARHVA010005366.1:972500-1015000 GCA_037957365.1 Torreya grandis
GAGAGAACAATAAATACATAATATAAATAAAATATAAAAAAGATAGCAAACCCAAAAAATGAGGAACAATGGTCAAATGACTTATGCTCTGCAATGGGTTACTCCTAATTTTCCATCATTCTCTACAGAACTATTTCTATATTTTGTAGCCTTTAAAACTATGGATTTGATTATTTTAAACCCTAAATTTAGATCTAGGATCCTACTTTGGTAGATAGGGTTAAAAATATATAAATTCTAATACACAAGTGTGTTGATCAAATCTATAGTAGACCAATTGGGTGTTAAACTCAGATAAACACATATTGAATTTATTAAACCTAGATAAACTAAAAATAATAAGTAAAACTATGCTAAGTATAGAAATGAAAAATAAGCAATGTACTTAGATTGTTCCTATACTAATACATTTCTAGATCTAGAAAAGGAAGAAATCATATTAGAAGAGGAATTTGGAACAGTTTTCAAATTTTAAATTTGTTGCTTCTATAGCTACAAACACTAATGTCAGCATTGGATGGTTACATCTATGTTATTTTTATAATCACTAGGATATTTCACAATAGATATTTGTGATAATAAAAGTCTTAAGCCCCTTATTATTTACTCATCCCATCCTAATTTTACCCTATGTAATTAGTTTCCACTAATTACCATTTTAACATAAGTAATTATTTTTCATTAATTACCATTTTATCCTCCCAACCACTAAATCTAGTAAAATCCACAAAAATACAAAAAAACCCAAGTACTTTAATCTCCAAAAAAAATCTCTCATAATAAAAATGCATGTAATAACTTAATATTCTTTGTGCTTAGTTTACCCCATGGTTGAAATAACTTACAACAAACTTTTGATAAAAATGATCAAAATTGATAACGTTCCCCACAATTGATGTCAATTCAAAAGAATCATCATCAATTTATGCCTAGTATTGCCATAGGAACATGACCATGAACTTTCTCCTAAAAGCTAAAATATTTCTCTTAGATGATTTGAAGAGGATTACTTGCTCCTTGTTGGAATGATACATTGTATTATTAGACCCTCAACACCCATGAAGAATCCAAAAGATTAGTGTATCAATATCAATATTGTTGTAATCTTAGATTACTTTTAAAGTAAGTTTATTTAATTATTTATAGTAGTTTATATCTCTATTTTGTAATATATTTGTTAAACATCATTTTCACCCTTAGATTATCTTAGACCTCTTTAAACCATCCTTTAACTTCTTATTTCCAAAGTTTTTCTTTTTTTATCAGAATCAAAGTCAATTCATTAGAATCAACATCGATCCTGATGAATCAGTATCGATCCCTATGTATTCGTCTCTATTTTAAATTTGAGATTGGTTTTGGTAGGACATCTAATTTATTTTGTTTCTCAGTTCTCTAAACTATGGAGTCTATTTGTATGACACTTCTTGGATCCTCACATGAAGTAATTAACATCCATAATTTACAAACATTTAACTCACCATTTTAGTCACACTCCTCTTTCACACACTAAAAAATCATAATAATCTTAAAATAAGCAACCAAACAAATCCCACCCAGGTGGATCCACTTGGATTTCATCACCAACGAGAAAGATAACTCCATGTTATTGATTAGTATAATTAATTTTTTAGTAGTATAAAAGCTAATCACCTGACACTCTAGTTGTTATGGGACCATGAAGTGGTAGTACCCAATATTAATCCATGTACTACCGCTGACATAGATTTAGGCCTCATTATACCTTTATGTATATTAAAGATACCAACCTTAAATGGACCTAAAACTAGACTTAGCTTACCTCTTCTTAGATCCTTTATTAAACTAGTGCCTCATCATATTCTAAGACATATTTCTTAATAAAAATAATAATTAAGGATGTTTAAGTAAATTGTGTGTTTTATCCTCACTAAACTGAGATAAACAAAAAAAGTTTTGTGGGCTTTTGCATTTGTTATTTATTTTATTATTTTAGTGTTACATGGTTGTAACGTGACAAAATTTGTAGAGAAAAATAGAGTCACCACCTTCATCTTATTCAATGGAACATACACTAAGTCCTACTACCTCCCCTTAATCCATCAGGGATAAAATTTCTTAATGTTACCCACTAGGAGATCCTGACTTTGCCAATATGTTGGATAACAATCCAATTTATTGAAGTCATTAACTTCATACATAAGCTATATGAATTTATATTTCCCCTCAATCCTAGTCCTCCTAATTTTTTTATTACATGCCAGCAGAAGGATAAGAGGGACACATGGTAGCCATGATTTCATCTTCCATCAACCCATCACCACAAACAAGTTCCAATACCAACATGACACAACCTATAGATAATCAACCATAATTGGTATCTAGTAACCTGTATGTGACTATCACCCAACCCCAAAATGTTACCATACCATAACTCACATCCAATCAACCACCCTCTCCCTCACTCCAGAGTTTAGTGGTCTCGATCCCTACAACTCTCCCCTTAATAAAAACACACATAACCTAGAATCCCCAACACACCACTCAACCATTACAATCCACACAATAAATCCTCTTGAATTAACCTCTCCAAAAAAATATTTTATTAACCACTCAATACCTTATTCCATCATAACTCCTCACAACCACTTATATTAATCTATCTCAAAAACAAAGCCTACCTTTTCTATTCCCATAGTATGTAACTACATATCAACCAACCATTTCCACTTCTATTGGTTATCCCCTTTCACATCCATTTCCTACTTCGCTTCCCCCTTATCAACATTTGTAGAAAAAAAATTATGGGGTATGCCTCAATATAACTCCTAGTCTAACCTAATGCGTATTTACATGGATAAGATGGCAAAATTTGAAGCTTCTACCTTTGGGTAGAATATTCTCTCTTACAAACAAATTTTTAACAAACCTATTAACCCCACTATTTTAATTAGCTGATATATATCATAGTGGGAACTTCTCAAGTTTATAAAATTTCAAAATAAAGAGGAACCATAAAAACACATTAGGGTATTTAGGTATGTGCGTTACCTTGTAGCCCATGATGATCCCTCCTTTTGAAGACTTTCCCCATATCTCTAGCTAGACCAACTTTAGATTGGTACAAATCTATCCCCCAAAATTTCCTTATTTCCTTCAGATAATTTGCTCAAATTTTTGTAGATAATTTTCAATTAATATTTTAAGGAAAATAATCATCACCAACCTGTACACCATTAAATAATTTGAAGATGAGTCAATTGTTGATTTAATAGCAAGGTGGTGAGGCCTCATAAATTAATTGAAAATTTCCCTTCCTCATCCTAAATTAACTAAGTTTTTTACGAGGTCATTTTCAAATCCTATCTCATTCACACTCCAATATCAATTAGTTAAAACCTTTGGTGAAGCCATTACCATGGCCCGTAAGCTATAAATCTGAGCCTTATAAGAAGGAATATTTAAGTTACAAAATAAGAATTCTAGATTTGGTCCTTCCAAAGGGACCAACTGTCTTAAACCAAAAGGTAAAATAAATGTTGTTATCTTAAAATTATATCCTGTCATCCAATGAAGTTCCTCTACTTCTGGTACACAATCATATAAAACCTTAACATGATTTCCACCTAGGCAATACATGCCCTTAGGAGAGTCTTACGCTGCCATCTTGGACAAACTATTAAAAGCATTAGTTATTGAACTCCCTCTCATTAGGGCCATTTATGAATCTCATCCTAAACCTAATTGGTATAAAGAGATAATTTTTTGCACATATATTTACATACTTATTATTAGATAAATAAATGTTCGTATTTCAAGAGCTTAGTCTAGATAGAACCTTATTGATTGAGGGGAATTACAATTAGGCAATACAAATCCTCCTCCAAACTAATCCCTTGGTATATTTAAACAACAATTATCAAATCATCCATATTCATTTAATTTTTTAAAAACAAATATGGGAAGCACCCAAGATCAGGAGGCCCACATAATAAACATTATTTGTGATAAAAGTTTACCTAAAGAAGTCGATAGTAGTCCTAAATCTTCTTCCAAAGAAATAGAAATCTCAAACCTCCTTACATGAGATATTTTTGAACCATATGAACTGGTTAAACCCATTTATATCATCCACTTAAGCCTCTATGATCTCATTGCATGGGATCCTCCATAGGAAGAGTGATCCAAACATGCTAAAAATCACCAAAGAAAAGTAGAAGATAAAAAAGGTCACTCCATCCACATGGGACAAATTATTTGGCATGCCAAAGGGTAAAGACATAAAATAGTTGCCTATAAGTCTTGAAATTCCCCATAAATCAAAAAATTAATCCCATCATAAACATACGCATGCAACCTCTAATCTTTCTCAAAAAGGAAAGATGACTATGCCCCAAGTTCAAACTAAGCCATCCATATTAAGACCTCATCCTTCCTCTAAACTAAAGATCATAATTACATAACTACCTCTCAAGGGACGTAAGATATATCAAAAATATACACCCATATTACCAACACCAATGCCATATACCAACCCCTAGAATTTTTATTACCCTCAAAACTTATCTAACATACCTCTACCACCAATTAAAGCCACTCATGAAATCAAGATAAAAAATGAGAGGAAATATAAATAGGGCTAAAAAATTAACACCATGGAAAGGGACAAAATCTCACCAATGTCCCTTAGGAATACCCTAATCCACCATATTCGATCAAGTTATACAGACTTCCGTTATCACTTTACCACCTATCAAATCGATTAATCCCCATATCCAAAAACTAGTATGGTACAAGAAAAATAATACATGAGCTTATTATAAGATACCGAGACATGAAATTGAAAGTTGAAATACTCTAAAAACTATAATCTAAGAATTATTGGATGAAAATGACTTTTTAATTGAATAGCCTTGTCATAATCTTCTCCTTGACCAAAACACTAAAGACACAACTATCTTTGAGACTGACATAGTGAATACCTTAAATCCTTTATAAAAAAAGATCAAAATAAACATCAAAAGGCATGGTTAATATCTTCAAATCCATCCTTGATCAACTCCTTTCCAACATCCTCTCAGGTCCTCCAAAAACTAATAACTTTAGAACTTTGATAGACCATCTATTATTGTAATTTGATGCGATAAACATAGCCACATCGTCTCAAACCAAAAACTCCAAACCTAGAATCTTAACAGGTTTAAATTTTCCATTGTAAATGATCCTACCTCAACCATAAATAACTCAAAACCCTCCACTCCAAAACCAAAAAATCTATTCTACAAAAAACACAAAATAATAATTCCTCAAAATTAATTCAGATATTAGTTCTAAAATAACTCCATCAAACCCTAGTCAAGATGTCCTTATATGAACTCATTGAGAAACACACAAAACATAATTTATCCATGATAGAGTTGATTGAGACCATTCAAGTGAAAGGTCCAAAAACCACAGCCTCTGATAGCATTTATTGGAGCTTTGTAGATGGATTCATCTATCAACTTTAGTGATTTGGAAATAGCCCCATTACCATCTAAAGACTAAGATCCACCTATTTATCACTACTAAAATTAATCTAACTTAGATCAAATAGGTCATTATTTAAAATGGGGATAGCATCAATATTATCTCCTCACATGCAAATAAGCAACTCCAAATTATGGAGATTATTGTGGCCCAATCTCTAGTTATTTTGTAGGCTTTCAATAATACAATGGATCCTACTCTAATAACTATCATCTTCCCTATCCAAATAGAATCATGCATCCTTCATGAGTTATCTTAAATTATAGAGAGAAAGTTTCAATACAATATATTCTAAGATGTCCTTGGATCTACTCTATGCATTATGTTCTATCTACATTACACTGATGCCTCAAATACGAGCATTAGGGCCACAGCTATATCCTCCCAATCAATCCTTATCTATTAAAAACCTAAAACCTAACCTTTCAACCCAACGACGTTATACTCCCTCTTAAAATGAAACCCCATCACCATCATCTAATGAAGCATTCACTAGTTTGATAATCCTTTCATCATGAATCCCTAATAAGGATTCCATTAACTCTATATCCCAACAACTCTCTATAGGAGAGTATTAGTTATTTACACTTAATACCCTTCCTTATCCTTAATAGTATGGGCACTCAGATAAAAAGTGTACCTATCACCCTATCCTTGAAGATATCATCCCCTTTGATCATTATTTCCTTCATACTCATTTGGTCTATGAGGAGATTGATTGATACTCCTCATATCTTGATATTCAACTTCATACAAAACCATTTTACTCAAATTTCACATTCCTAAACAAACCACATTTTTCTTAGACATAATTACAATGATGTGATTGTAAAGGCTTTTGAATAGGATGTTATGAATAAGGAACACATGATATGACGCTAGGATATTTTAAGAAACCCCATGAAAAACATGGCCTCATGCTCAATAAAACTCTTGGAACTTCACTTGAAGCCACTCTATCAAATCCCAAAGAAGATATCATGTTTTACCATCCAACATTCTCTCAAAGATAGATGATGTCATTTCCATTCCTTCCACCATTTTTTAGTCAATATTTTTGACCTAAGTCATCTCACACATCACATCGATGGGGAAACTAAATCCATTCCCCTTACTTACCCTAATTTGATAGATAAAGATTCTCCTACCATCCCCATTATTTATTGTCAAGATAATGATTGTGTCTTGACTTATTTAAGCATAAAAAAATCTCACCTATATAATTATCTTCTAGCTAAAATGTCTAGCCTTTAGAATGTTGCCACTATAGATATTAATATAGGGTCTTAGGAGGTCCCTCACATTATTAAGGTTAATAAATCTTTAAACCCTTAGGAGCATCAAGACTTCACCACATTCTTAGATGACCGTAGCAAGGCCTTTACTTGGTCATATCATGACATAATAGGTATCAACCCTATTATCATCATTCATAATATTATCACCATGCCTAAAGTTAAACTAATAAAGAAAATAATACATAAAATACACCCTCATGTTTTGTTATTAGATAAAGAAGAACTACAAAATCTATTATTCATTAATCTCATCTAACTAATTGGTTACCCTATATGGGTGTCCAAGATTGTGGCTATCACAAAACCCAGAGGGGGACTATGCCTTTGTACCAATTTTTGAGACCTCGACCTCACTTGTCCTAAATATAATTTTGCTCATGCTAACATCGATGGGTTAGTTAACCTAAAATCTAGCCATGAAATGTTATCACTTATGGATGGATTATCTAGATATAATCAAATCATTATCTCCCTAAAGGACCAACATAATAATTCAATCATTAATCCTTGGGGGACTTTTTGATATAGGGTTATGCCTTTCATCCTAAAGAACGTAGGAGAAGCTTATCAAAGAGCCATGACATATATTTTTCATGATGTAATCCATAAAATCATTGAAGATTATGTGGATGACCTTCCCAGAAAGTCAAAGATATGAAAATACCATCTCTCCATTCTAAAAATAATTTTTACCGACTAAATCCAATTTTGTGTTTGTCTCAATTCTAAAAAATTTATTTTTGGGGTCTTAATAGGTAATCTCCTAGGTTTCGTTATCTCCATTCATGGAATAGAAGTTGACACCACTAAAATTAGGGATATTATAGATATGAAACCCCCATGTAATCTTTAATAACTTTGTAGCCTGCAAGGAAAACTCCAGTCTATTCATTGTTTCATCTCTCAACTATCTGATTCATGCCAACCATTTCATCACCTCTTAATAAAAAATACCCATCTCATTTAGGACTCTAATTGTTAAGAGGCCTTTGAATCTCCAAAATCTATCTCCTATCACCTCGAGTTCTTACTCCTCCTAAGGAGGGGTGACCTTTCTTCTTATATATCTTAGCCACAAATCATGCCCTGGGTTATATGCTTACCCATCATGACGAGAAACATAGATAATAGAAAGTTTATTACATAAGTCACACTCTCATTCAATATGAGACATGCTATACACATAAATAGAAATTATGCCTAAATTTAATATTTGTGACTTATAATATTTTCCATTAACTACTTAATCATAAAACCTATAAAATGACGAGCATGAATCCCCTTAAGTTTATTTATTCAAAGCCTTATCAAAATTAGAAAATGGCCAGATGGCTCATACTTTTAGCTAAATTTGACCTAGGGTTTCTAAATCAAAAGTTAGTTAATGTCTAGATCATCATTAATCAGTTAGTTGAAGTGCATATTTTAGGTGGTCAACCATCTAGTTTCAAATTCCCTAATGAATCTATCACTTCCACATCCAAGGGAGATCCCATATGTCAGATGACTTTATTATTTGATGGATCCAAGTGTGGGCATAGAGGGGGAGATGGAATCATTTTAATAACTCTAGAAGGAACTACTAAACCTTTATATTTCAAACTCAATTTTAACTACACTAATAATATGGTAGAATATGAATTCTTAATCATAAATCTCCAAACTGCTTTAACCCTAGGTATTAAGTCACTTAATATCTATGGGGATTCCCAGCTAGTGGTTAATCAGATAAATGACATATATCAGTCCATGAATGATGTCATCCCAAAATAAAAAATGTTAGCAAATCAATTATTATCCACCTTTGATCACTATGCCATCCAATCCACTCCACGATCAACCAACAAGTTTTTCAATACGATGGCCTCCTTGGCCTCCTTTATCCCATCCTCCTTTTAAGAATCAATAATTTGTTTCCTCATCCATAAGGTCAACAAACCCTATTATACCAGCACTAATCTTCCTTTTATCCACAATGTAGAGGAAAACTAATTATATCTATGGTACATGTAGATATTTGATTATTTTTCTAAGGATATTATCCCTTTGGATCTATCTTAAAATGGTAAACATGTTTTTTAATAATGAACCACCCATATTTTATACTAAGGATGTTCTCTATAAGCTAGGATTTGATGGTCTTCTCCTTGATTTTCTCTAGGACTTTGAGGCTACCATTTATATCAAAGAAATACATGATAGGATATGTGTCTAACAATTTAGTAGCCTATATATTGCTAGGAAAATTCTATTAATAGGTTATTATTGATCCACTTTTGAATTAATATTAGAGGTGAAGATATTTTCTATTTACTTATTTGTAAGGTTATGTGGAAATTGACTAGCCAAACTTCTCCATCATTTTAGGTAACCAAAAACTTTCCCCATCATGTTATTTAATATTGAATAAGTCACCATGGTCAACTTGTGCTATTTGTTGTAGGATAAGTGATTTACACATTTTTTAGATAAGTCATCAAATGTGCTTACATATCCTTTTGGTTAGTGTATAAACCACTCTAAGGCTTGTCCACCCAAGCTACATAGAAACAAGTGAAGTAAATAAGTGTTGTTATAAGCTACTTATTGACATGCCACAAATAATTCCTTTAGGTGATCTCTAAGATCTCTCCTTCTCTTATATTTGTCGAATATGTCGATAAATACATAAAATATCAGTAACATGCTAGCTTTTCACATGTCCCTAATCATGCATTATAGGTAGCTAGAGACTTTTGACCATTTTTCCAGTGTTAGATAGACCTTATAGGATAGATTAATCCTAAATCTTTGAAGTAGAATAGTTTTATTATTACCACCACCAAATATTTCACTAAATAGGTGGATGTTATTCCTCTTATTTTAAACAAAGCATACAATATTTTTGATTTCACTAACCATCATATTATTTTTTGCTTATGCATTCCTCATAAGATCATTACAGATAATGGGAATAATTTTTAAAATAATCAAGTCCAAAAACTTTGGGATTATTTCAAAATTAATATAATTTTTTCCTCACCTTGTTATCCACAAGCCAATCGACAGGCCACAACATCTAACAAGACCATTATCAAAATTCTAACCAAAGTAGGTAATGAGGAGTAGAATAAATGGCATCTTCACATTCATTTTTCCTTATGGACTTATCGAACTAGAATTTGAGCCATTATGGGTGCTACCCCTTTCTCTTTGGTCTATGGCATAGAAGTTATCCTCCCTCTAGAGGACCAAATTCTTTCTCTTTGGATTTCTCTTAAACCCATCATTTTTGAGGAGGATTATCATTAGGAGCGATTAACATAGCTTGAATTATTAGATGATCATCGATTAGTGGCATTCAATCATCTCTATTTATATTAAGAAGGAATAAAATGAATATATAATCAATATTTAAAATAATTAGAGTTTAATATTGGTGACCTTGTCTATAAATTAAATTAACATGTAATGAATATGGAGAGAAGTCAACAAGGAATATTTACTCCAAATTGGCTTGGACCATACATTATTACTCATAAATATGGATCCATTGCATATCATTTATCTTCTCTTGAAGGGAAACCAAAATGTAAGACTCTTAATGCTTTGCATCTACATCCTTTCTATTGTGCAAAATCCTAGTTCCTACATTTGCCCCTTTTTGTTGAGTAGTATATAATAATAATCTACTATGAGATAAAAACTAATATATTTCTAATGCCGTGAGCTTATGTGAAGACATATCCCCCATCAAACTGGGAGCTGACATAGGATGGCAAGTCAGTGATGTGTTTAAAATAATGTGGTAATGGAAAATATAGGCATCAAATAGATAACAAATTAACACTAAAGCAGTGATCATGAAAATCGAATACAATTTTGCATTGACAAGATGTGGGATATTACAACCACTCTTAACCCAAGGCCACATCAGTTACCTTGCTACAACTATCCCATTATTTTTTATATGACATCACTAGCTAGTCTACATAGACCCCTATTGGTCCCATAGCCTTTTAAAAGATTACACTTAGTAAAATATCCCTATGGATTTCAAGAGTGTACCTCATCCTAAAAATAATTATCGTTAGGTAGCACACATGTCCCAAGCATAATGGATGCTTTGGTTAGCCCATCCTATCCTTTATTCTCTTGATTAACTTTGTTTGATCCCACTTATTCATTGTTGTGTCAGTCCATTACTTATTTGCCTTGGTAATTTTTTTATTATAATATCCCACATCTTGTCAATGCAAATTTGTACTCCATTTCTCTACTCACCACTTTGGCACTCATTTATTATCTATCCCATCCCTATATTATCCATTACCACATCATTTCAAACCCATCACAAACTCATCATCTTGCTTTAGCTCCTGTTTTGAGGCGGGATACCTCCTCACATAATCTTGGGGCATTGGAACTATCTTAGTCTTTGTCTCATGATAGGTTATTACATACCACTCAACAAAAATAGGAAAATGTATGTACTGTGATTTCACACAATAAATATTTATGATAATATATTTCATAGGCCCCTTCCTATTTACTCATCCCATCCTCATTTTACCTAAAGTAATTACTTTCCACTAATTACCATTTTACCATAAGTAATTAGTTTTCACTAATTACCATTTTATCATCTCAACCACTAAATCTAGTAAAATCCATAAAAATACAATAAAATCCAAATAGTTTAATATCCTAAACAAAATCCCTTGTATAAAAAACCCATGTAACAAATTAGTATTCTTTGGGCTTAGATTATCCCATGGTTGAAATAACTTACAATGATCCCCATGATCGACGTTGATCCAGTAGGGTCAACAGAGATTTATGCCCAACCTTACCTTTGGTAAAGGACCATGAATTTTATCCAAAAAGATAAAATAATTCTCTCAAATTATTTCTATATTATTACTCTGTTCCCTATTGGAAAGATACATTGCAACATTAGACTCGCAACACCCATCAAGAGGCCAAAAGATCAATGTATCAATCTTAAGATTGTTTTAATCTTGGAATGCTTTCAAGGTAGGTTTATTTCAATATTTATAGCAATTTATATCTCTCTGTTATATTTTACATCTCTATTAAAAATCATTTTTACCCTTAGATTATCTTAGACCCCTTTAAACCATCATTTAGCTTCTTATTTACAAAGTGTTACTTTTTATGTCAGAACTAACATCAATTCATTAGAATTGATATCGATCATGTGGAATTGGTATATATCCATGTGTACTCCTCCCTATTTTAAATTGGTGACTAGTCTTTGTTAGGACATTTGATTTATTTTGGTTCTCTGTTCCTTGAACCATGGACTCTATCTATAGACAACACTTCCTAGAGCCTCACATGAAGTCATTAACATCCATAATCTACCAATTATTCATCAAATTTTATTTTTTGATCAACGTGATATCACCTTTGAGTTAGGGATTTACGCCATTGTGTATGCCCCTACTGTAGAATCTATCTTTGACCAATTAAAAGTTAATCAAGAAGATGATGATTTTTCCAAAGCTTATTAGCATGTTCGCTTTGCCCATCTTAATGAAATAGGCATATATTAGTTGAAAGTATTTAAATATAATATCTATATCATTACATGTATCTTGTAATTTATTTTATTATTATTATCCACTTAATTTCTTACATAAGTGGGCTGACATCCTTGATTAGGAAGTTCATTACTTCCTAGGATTGGTCTAGCATCAAGCAACCCACAATTCTATCCTATTAACAAAATATTATCCAAGTTTTCTCATGAGTGAAGGTAGTCCTTAGTAGCCAAAAAGTAGCTCCCACAATGGGTAGATCAATGGTGCACAAACTTCTAAATCACAGGTATGTTTTAAACCCTAAATTTTTATTGATTTTTTAGTTAATTTTATAGAAGGAATAAACAAAAAACTACTTAAACAACTGTCTAACCCTAACATATGTCTCATATATAGAATAATTATTGGAGAAGGATGTGATCACTTTTATGCTTCTGAGATGGTCTTCATCTTATCTCTAATGCATTCATATCAAGGTCGTGGACTATCACTCAGAAATTACAAAACTCTAGATCTTCATCTTCATAGTGACCTTGAAAAAAAATGGGTTGGTGGGCACATAGTGTCCAACTGATGCCAAAGACTCTTCTGTTAATGAGTGTTACATACATAGACAATACTATGAAGAGGGCCTTAGACTAATGTAGTTATCCTCTATGTGTTGGATTGTGTATGAATCATGTAATATGTGCAAAGCAAATACAACAATGACATATCTTATAATTTGGTAAATATATCTCTTGGGTTTTTTATTTAGTTATGTATATGATATCCTTATGATTGATATTTAAATAAAATAAAATAGGGAATCTTTACTCAGTTGAGTGCTTCAAAAGATAAAATAGAAAATACATTTGAACGATAAACTATGACATATCTCATAATGAAATTAGATCTATGCTTCATTTTTAAAGCATATGCAATGGGAGTATAAGTAGTCTTATGAAGTTGTCTTATATAATGTAAGATACATTTCAAACTATAAAAAAAAGTTTGACATAATTAACTTTGAATAATATTTTCTTTTCTTTCATTTTTTAAAAGAATATTAAAAATATTCATTATCAAACTAATATCCTTATTATCATTACACTTATAAATATGATTATCAATATTACAATCACAATCACCAAAGTTCAAAAACTATTAAAATAAATTAGTACAAAAATATTATTCATAAAAAAGATTCATACACTTAACATCAAACTTCATATTAACCTTTAGCACACTCGTAATAACATATATGAGGTTCAGGTTTACCCTCCATATATTGTAGGAGGTTTAAGTTGAGCGCTCTCAACTAATTTGACTCTCAATAAACTAATAATAGGTGATGAGAAGTTAGGGCGTGGATTGACTCTTATACTTTTAGATTTAAGTGTAAATGAGGAGGATTAGTTTTAAGATTTTTCTTTCAATCTTATAATAAATGATTATGTTAATTTGTAAATGTAATTGAAATAAATATATAAATATTATCAATAATTTTGATGTAATGATGTTTTAGTGTCTTAAAAAATAAATTGAAAAAAGTTAAATTTTTTATACAAATTATCTTTCAATTCAAAAAATTATAAACTAAATTAATGGTGAATAAATAATATTGTCACTTAAATCAATTGTATATGATAATAATTTGAGGATATCATCTCAATTTATGTGTTTACACAAAAAAAATATTATAACTGATTTTCTAATTAAATAAGGTAATAAAAAACCAACTAAATATACTTTGACTTATAATCTAAATAAAAATACTTGAGAATAATTAAAAGTAAATCAAAATATCTATTATTTAATCAGTTTAAATTTATGTGAGGAGAAAATTAAAATTTGAATCTCTTAATTCTTAAATATTTCTAAGATTCAACTTAATCTATATTTTTATTTTCTCTTATTTCCTTATTTCTTTGATTAATAGATTTTCTCATTTTCTTATTTTTTCTTTGACCTAGATAAAATGATAGCCCTGTATCTACTTTATTTCTTTTAAATAAAACTTGACTTTTTTTAAAAATAAAAATAAAAAGAAGAAAAAAAGAGGAGGAAGAAAAAGACGCCTGTGTATAACCGGACCATACCATGGTTTCTGACATTTTAAAAGGGGTTAACCATCAGCAGCAAGAATAAAATGGCCGTACGTAATCCAATTTATTAGAATATATAAAAGCATATATATCAATCACAAAGAAGCTAAATTATATACCATCACGGATTTTGATTCCACCATCTTTAAATAGAGTAGCCAAATGTTACATATTTTTTTATTTTTTTAATAATCACATATTCGATATCCTCAAACTGTGATCTTAAACTTTTGATGTCATAGTACTTCCATATTATTTCAGTGGTGAGGTTTCTTGACGACCAGCACAGGGCACTTGCAATGGCGTTTGCAGTATTCGCTCACACTTCCTGCAACAGCCCTGCAAGCCACATTATAGCCTCATCAGACACATTGTGAATAATCCCCAGACAAAAATAAAACTGAAACCATTATATATAAAACTTTTAAATAAATCACCTCTTAAGGGCTCCATGGCCATGAGTTCCAACAACTAAAAGATCTACTTTCAGTTCGTTAGCCGCCTCGCAAATGGCATACTGTGTTTCTCCTGTCATCACCTTAATTTCTACGCTCACCTGCAACTCCAATTCACAACACAATTCTAAGAATTGAGGATTTCGTAGTCCATAACAATGGAAAAAGGCCTTGGGTAAAACATAATTTATCTATATTAAGAACTCTGGTCTGTGTAATTTATACATATGTTTCTACATCTCAATGAGGATAATCTATTCTGAAGCATCGAAAATAATAAATTTCTAAACAATTTTACCCAAAAAAAAAATTTCAATAACTTTTTTGTAAAAATAACGTGAAGAATTGCTTGAGAATTTTTTCTTATTAAAATGAAAACATACATTGCCTCTCTCACAAATCTCTTTTGCATGAGATAAAACTCTGTGCGTGATGAGGTTTTCGCTTCTTCCGGCTATGTCCAACACATGATTCCCTGCGGATGCTGCTGCTGCAGAAACCCAAAAGGATTTTAAAAATACGTTAGGAGTATGATATTATCTATAATATGACTTACAGAAATCAGAAAATGGGAATAGTAAGTACCATGGCCTGCTAATGCAAGCTTGGATACAGCTGGGGTCTCTGCATGCATAAGAATAATTTGTTCATGCTCTTTTTGATGGAGGAGATTGTCAACAGCCCATTGCAATGCATACATGCTTTCCTTGCTCTCATCCACTGCAAACATTATTCTCCTTCCCATTCTCTCACTCCCCGCCATGGATCCACTTTCTCAAAATTAACAAAACAACTTAGAATCTGAATCTCACAGAGCGATGAATAATCAGAGCAGCCCCATGGGTCCTTTTTATACAACTACGCTCCGTCTTGTAGATACATCGTGTAGTACAAGCAAGCATATATTCACTAACCCTACCTCCTCGATATTAGTATTTAAAATAATACATTTTATCGAAATGAATATTTAATTGTTATGTAAAACTTTACCAGTTGTTTTATTCGTACAAGGTTACGGCCGTATGAATGTTTTTATGCCTTTTAGCTGTAAAGCATAGCTGTAATTTTTTAATTGACCATATCCAATGATAGGAGAATTTTTTTTAATGATCATATGAAATGATTTGAGAAATTTGTATTATACAATCAAAAATTATGAGGGATTATAATTATAATTTAATCGTTTAATGTTTCCTGTCAAATTTAATTTTGTATTGATTTTTCATGTTACATCTTATTATTATTGTATATTGTTTTGTGTGTAATATATTTTTTATTTAATTTTTAACATCATTAAAATAAGAAGTAGTTTTAGCAGGGAAATTATTATTTCATTGAAAATTTATCTATTTTTTTCTTATTTAAAATTAAATTATTTTTATTTTTTAAAAAAAATTTAAATAATTTATAATATAAATTTAATTAAAATTGGATGAATAAATTTAATTTTTTAAAATATTAATTTATATATTTATAAAATATATTTATTAAAATATATAATGATTAATCAATATTTTCTTGTGAACAAATATTTTTTTAGAAAATTTTTAATCTATTTCCACTTATTTTTAAAAAATATTTTTCTATAATATATATAATATTAAAATAATGTATATAATACTTATTATGGTGATAACACCTTTTAACAGACTTTACATGTTTCTACCGAAATTGCACACAACTTTGTACTTCGTCTAATTTTAGATATAATGAATAAATCTTCTAATAACATTAGATAGGATAGAATAACACTTCCGAATATTTGGTATGAGTCTTTATCTTTGCTTTCATGCGGCAGTCTTCCGATGCTTACTTTATTGTGTCTTCTCACATAATTCTCGTTTTGTGCCATTCCCCTAAAGTAAATGCTTGTAAGACATACCGGCAGATATATAAACACACAAAGTATTCTTCAGTAAACAAGAAAATATTCCTCCATTTTCTTTTATTGATTTTGCCTAACAAATCACGATACATGTGATTACCTAATGAGGTAAGATCTCTTGTATTCCAGACATGGATATGTTTTTATTATCTTTTACATTTAGATGGGTTGGGTATGTATATAGATGGTATTTGTTTGTGTGTATATATATATATATATGGTTTACTGGTTAAAATTTGAGATTTTTATTTACACAATTTTTTTTGGTTATGAGTTTTGATTATTTTATTTATTTTATATTTTTTTATAATTTTTTTTTTTTTCATTTTAAGATGATGATAATAGTATTATTTAATTTTAAATTTTTGAAATTTTTTAATATTTTATTTGTTTGTCTTTGTATTGTTTTAGGTTTTATGATATTTTTTATTGGTATTTTGCCCTTTCTCTTGAATTATTTATTATTTGTATTTCTATTTATTAGATCTCTCACTTTTTCATGTTGGTTAATTCATCACAATTATTTTAAATGTAAAAAGTCTATAAATATATAGGTTCATTGATTCATTCAGGGAGATAACAAGTACACATATATTCAATTTGATAAGCTATTTATTAAATTTTAAAAGAAAGGATTTGTTTCGTAGAATAGGACTCTATACCAAAATCATAGTTGAAAGTATTAATGAAAAAGTATATATACTATACTACTTGTTTGTATATCAATGGTAATGATAAATATCATGTTAATGATCTTCATATTACATTAGTCTACTTACTAAATAACATTGAAAATTAATTCAAAACATTTAAAACAACACAAGTTTGAGTGAAACAGGTCTCTCATAACTCATCCCATTTTAAAAATAATTTCTAAGATGATTTGAGTGTTTAAGGTTTAGAAGGAAAGAGGAGGATTTTTGGAAAACTTATTGTAAATTGTGACAAAATGACAGAGGTTTTTCAAGTAAATAAGCTAATGAATACATCTATCAGTTGTGATAGCATAAAGAAAAATCATTTCAATAACACACCAATTATTTCCATGAGTACATTATGCATTTATGCAAGAATTTGAAGAACTGCATAAGGTGATAAAGTACATCAGTGTAGTCCAACCTTATATTTGTGCAAAGATGGATTTAATTAATTTTAATACATTGGTAAAAGTGTAACACAATGCTAGAAAGATTGAAGCAAAGGAAAAGATGAAGAAAAAGTTATTTTCTTCATCTAACAGTGTACACAAGAACTATTTTGCATAAAATTACCATTTAATCACATGTTGTTCATAATAAAAATATGTTGTGAAAGAGGCATTAGCCTAACAGTACCATGTAACACCTTAAGACCTTAACAACTTATATATTAGATAAAGTTAAGAAGTATTAAGGTGAAAAATGATGCCATTGACACCATATAAGCTTACACAAAAATTCTTAGTTATGCCATATGCAACAATCTTTGATTTTTTAGTTTACATCGGGTTCCATGCCAACTTATGACATAGATTTAGATGCCACTTGTATGAGATATACCACCATTTTTATTAACACTTATGAAAAATGAGAGTGTCTCTCCCACACTAAGTTTTGGGGTAATGGACATTCTCTCCATGTCATCATTGATTGTGGAAGTCAGATGAACATCGGTACACCAAGTGCAATCCACCACACCAGCCTCACCACTTAAACACATATTAAATCATAATGTTAGGATTGGATTAACACCATATTCATCGAGTTAAGGATATAAAAGTTTCATGATAATTCCTTTTATAGTACAAATCCAATCCCATGGATGAAAAATTCACATGTGATTTCACACAACTTGAGGTTTGCCATATTTTTATTGGAAGGTTGTATTTATATGACCATAAAGCTACATATTATCCAAGCGATAATGGTCGATAGTATATGTCAAATATATCTTATTTAACCTCTTTAAGTCACCTTTAATAACTAAAATCACTGCGCTCTCAACCAAACAATGTTGCAAGCTCATGTTGCACATGTATATGTTTGTGTTCCCTGTGGTCCTCCCAGACGAACCTAAAAATATAATCAACCCACATTGGAAATGTGTTAAGATGCATAAATACCACTAAAATAGAATAACTCAGTAAGATACAACAACAATATTAATATATATTTGAAAAACCTGAGTGTTTATAAACACATTGCACACTAAATAATCAAATCATTTTGGTTCTTGGATCAGCTCTTCTAAATAGCAATTTCAAGATGCCCTATTACCAAATGCATTATATAAAAAAAATTAAAGGGTAAAAGAAATAACTTGTGCAATCTCAATAAATTATTTTATAATAGTATAGATACTTCAATCAGTAAAAATTGTCACTTCTCTACTTGTTATGTAGAAAAAATAGACCAATCTTTCAGAGGCCATAACTTTTGACTTGTTGCTCCGTTTGAGCTTTTCCATGTGCCAAAATGACCATATATATATTTTTTTGTTTCCCTAAGCTTCCCTATCCACTTAGAGTTAATTCAAATATTTTTGGAGGCCATACGTGAATCATTTGAGAGTTTAAAATTACCATTTAATGATTTTTTTAGGAATTTCATATTTTTAGAAATTGTATATTTTTAGGACCGAGATTAAAAATTTGTTAAATTTCATCCCATATTATAATTATAATATTTAGATTATTTCATGATAGTTTTAGAGCTATGCGTGCTTGCATAAAAAAGTTAATCTAAATAGTAGCTACTAATAATAGACATCTATTTTTAGATTTTAGTTTTTTTTGAATTTTGCATGTCAACTCTAAATTCTGAGTTGAGGGTTATTTAAGAATGTTTTGGGTTTGTAATTATTTTATGTCATTCAATAAGAATCAATTCAGAGACTATTGTAGATCTTGGCCAATTGGTAATTTTATTGTCTTGATAGTTTTTGGGTTCATTAACTTGCGACTAGATTATGCTTTGCATGACAAAAAAAATGATTTACCTTATTTTGATTTGCATGTATGTTTAAAATATGAAAGGTTTTTAACATTATGTATATAATCCTCCTTTCATTATGACACACCCATAAAGATATATATGTGAATTAATTATATTATAAATTGTGTTATGCAAATTATATCCAAATGTATCTTTACCACATAGAATGAACCCTTACAAAAAATTAAAAAATTGTTTAATCACATTCATTCATACCTTATTTAAGGAGTGTGTGACATCAAGGCACTTTTAGAGCCACAATTGTTTGATGGAAATAAAAAGGTAGTGAGTATTAACAAACTTAAGATATTAAGTTCTATATTATGCAAAACACACCCATGATGGATTTTAAAGAAAAAAACAAAGATATTTAATTTTCTAGTTTAATCCAAGTCCTGTGTACATTGAGTGACGATAAAATAAACTTTCCTAAAGGATAGCCTTAGCTTACACTCTCTAAAAAAATTAAAAGATATGGATGAGCTAAAAATTGGAATACAATCATATATTTCACATTAAGAAATGAGTGTGATAAATGGAGGTGAATAATTTTGTCTTCCAATGATAGGATGCTGAGGAATTTTTTTTGTTTTTTTTTGCATAGACTATTTTTAAATTGTAATGATATTCCATAGGATTATTTTTGGACAATATTTCACATTAATAAAAGAGTGAAATAAATGGAGTGTTAGATTTATAATCACTGAGAGGGGGGAGTGAATGAGTGAGCCTAGATATTTCAATTTCAATTTCAAGTCCTTTCAAACTATTAAATAGTCAGTATATATTAACTTGATCAAGTAACATTAACAAGAGTGCTCATTTATTCAATGCATATACAAGATCAAACACAAAAAAAAAAAGTTCCCATGGGAAACCCTCATGGGGAATAAAACTCACTCTCAAGCCTATAACACATGGACTAATTTTCCTATAATAGATTACAAACAAAAGACTAGTCAATTCCTTTAGACAAGAAACCTTGAGCAAGTCGTCCTGACCAAAGGCATTTAGTGAAATACCTATTTCACAAGGAGTAACTTCCCCTAAAGAAGATCATGTCTTTTAGACCCTTATTTGAAGTGAACACCTCCACCTTAGAACTGATGTCTTTGACACCTAGTGATGGATATTTATTTTTCCAACCCCTGCACAAAATAAATCTCTATCTCATATAATCCTCTCACATAGACATGCCACAATCTCTCTCCTTCACTCAAATTGTCCTCATATGCATATTCAGGCCTCTTTTTATATCCTCAAATTGCAAGAGCACTATTTTGACCTTGAAAATATGATCTACAAGTCATACACACAACCAATAAACTATTCTATTCATTAAAAAATCCAACAAGAAAATTATCTATCCTCTCTTCTTTGCTTCAACACATACTCTTCTTACATAAGACACTTTCAAAATTCTCTCTCAAAAGTCTTTTAAAAGTCTAGAAATCATCGTCTTTGATTTCACTATTTATAGAGGCTTCATGAATTATCATGTCCACAATATTTATTTGTCAACCAAAATACATGCCTCCACCCTTAAGGCATGTCAAATAGTGCTAAGTCATTTTTTAGGTCCTATGATGACCCATTCACCTCCTTCACACTTTTCCAAAAAAATTAGGAATATAGGAACACTTTCCAACATATGAACTCATGCCACATGATCTGTAGGTCCCCTTTAAGTTCCAACAACCATCATAGTACCCTTCTGCCAAAGCACAATTTGCTCAAACAACATTTTGTACATAGTCATTATGAACAAAAATGTAGTCAACTTCTAACCCTTTGTTCATACTACATATGATTGGTCAAACATTCAAAATTCACATAAATGGTCCTCATGGAGTCTAAATCCCTCTGAAATAGCTAATTCATCATGATAAATTGAAATAACATCAACACAAGCTCAAACATCCTTTCTAGGTTCTTAACAGATGAACGTAAAACACACAATAAATTTTGAACATTCATAATTTTTAATGTACACACTTTTAGACATTTAAATTCATATTTCTTCATGCACCTTAGAGTCCTCTAAAAATTCACTTTTTACACCATGAGAAAAATTTACATAGATCAAAAGATACAGCCCAAAAACTAAACACTAGTCTTTCCTTTGTTAAATTCAAATATTTGAATTCAAACGGTCATAGTTAAACCTCAAATGCCATGTCCTCATTTCTTATACTAAATACATAATATATTTTTTTTTTAACTTTAACACATAATACACCACTACTCAAATGTTAAAATTTGAACACTTGGCTTCATCTAGTGCAATCTTACAATCTTGATTACACATGATCCATTGATCTCTTCAAGATTGTCCTTGCTTTAACATTGCTATAAAAATATCACTTTGACTTCTTGACTTTAATACGCATCATTGATCTCAATTAGTATGAACACCTACTGATCTTTGATCCTTGAAATAATCTCAATCTTTATCTCTACTTAATGTTAAATATCAAACACTTGGCACCATCTTTCTGCATCCTAACATCTTAGAATAAACATGCTCTATCGATCTTCTATATGTATCTCAGTCTTTATCTATGTTAAATATTGGACACCTTGAAATCATCTCTCTCAATATGCATCATTGATATGTATATGTATGATCATCCATGAGGTGGTGGATCTCCATTTGGTAATTCTCTTTAACATACTAGAAAATAGATTAAGTATGGGGATCATTTCTATATGACTGGAAGGCCAACTTTGGACCTCAATAATTTTTGTTGCATTTAGACACATGATCAAAAATTTGGACCATATAATCTCTTCACATAGGATAATCCAACCATGTGTCAAACTACTCATAAAACCTTCATACATGTGAGATATAATGCCATTAATATGCTCACTCAATTTTTTTTCCATAAAGCCAACTATTTCAAGAACTTATCTAGAAGGCCAACTTTGCACATACATATCTTTTGATGTACTTCATCGCATGACCTAAAATTTATTCTAAATCAACTAGGCACAAAATTGAATAAACCCATATGATAAACTTCTCTTCAAACATCCACACATGTGAGATATACCATCACCAAACTACTTACTCGGCTCTTTCTTTTGTCTTGCAAATTTGGCTAAGTATGGGAAAACATTGTCAAACTAGCTGGGAGCCCAACTTTGCACTCGCAGATCTTTTATTGTTCTTAGTCTCATGACCTAAAATTTAGTGCATAGTAACTAGGGACAAATCTGATCACAACCATATGACCAACTCTATCTAACTCATCCACATGTGGTAATGGTGACATCAGCAAACTACCTACTCAGATTTTATACCAATTGACCCAAAAAGGTCTAGATGACAAAAATGATCAACTAGATGGAATCCACTCATACACACAAGCACTCAAAGCATATAAAACTTCTTATAGGACCCCTTTCACATTCTCAATACTTTGTACTCATCCCTGAACATCTCTAACCATACCAAAACTAAAGATCAACCAAGCTTCGTTCAAGCATACTAGGACAAGCACATTGCATACTTTGTCATTGTCACTTAGACTATCAAGGCACTTCATCCACTCACTTGGACACCTCCATGACATCACCATGACATAATTTACAACACTCTAACATGGAGGTGAATAATTTTGTTCTTCTAAGGATAAGATGTTGAAGAAATGTTTTGTTTTCTTTGCATAAACCATTTTTCAATTGTAATGATATTTCATAAGATTATTTTTGGACCAAAAAAATAAAATTTGGATATACAAAACCATATAATTGGTGCCACACCTTTCATCAAAGACGTTTTCTACTAATATGGATATTCACATTGGAGTTTATTATGAAAGACCTAACCTAAAAATGAATTCAATCTAATATACGATGTGTATAGTAGACATTTCTTTATAATATGGATACATAAAAAACATTACCTAATATGGATGGGTGGGGTGTAGGATGATGTTTACCATGAAATAGATGTTGAGAATAAGGCTTATATGGTGATGGATGAATGGTAAGGACATCTTGAAAAAAAAAGAATAGAAAAAGGATTATATTGAGAGCATTTAAAGACAAATCAATGGTGGAAGGAATAAAACAAAGGAACAATAGATATTGATGTGAATACCATCATATAGTCATTGCCAACAAAAAATACTAGACACTCGAAATCAGATTAAACTACCTAAAAAGAATATACTTTGTAAAATTAGAATAAACTATTGAATGGCAAAGTGAATTGGAGGATGATAACATGTCATAGGTTTTTCCAATCATTAATCTATTTAATGTCATATACAAAATCATGTCAGCTTGAGATGTGGGTTTAAAAAATTATACCAAAGCACACACCTAAAAAACCTTAGTGTTGTATTATTGTCTAATATGAATGGAAGATAAAAAAATTGCCATACTTTTAGAACTATAAATAATATCGTACTATTTTTTAAAATAAATAAAAGATTAATATTATTTCAACAAATTATTTTTTATATTTATTTTACTATGAATCTAAGATCAATATTTAATTTTACAAATAATTATATTTCTCAAACTACAATTAAAATTATTGTACATCCAATTACATATGTATGAAAAAATGAAATAATAATAATAAGATCCTTAGATATTGTAGTACTTAAAATTAATTAATAGAAATATTAGAATATAATATAATGCTATTTAAATCAATATTAAAATTATTAAAATCTAATATCATATTAGTTAAAATAAATAATAATATTATTATTAAAATTTAATATTATACTAATTAAAAATTAATAATAAAAATATTAAAATTCTATTTTGACATTTCAAATATTAAAAATGATGATACAAAAATCTATATTTACAAAAATATATTCAAATTTAATAAATTTTTAATTAATAAATTTTTAGTTATGTTAGATATATTATTGATATAAGTTATACCCATTTATATCTTGTTAAAGCTTTTATGATTTTTTAAGAGTTCTCTATTTTTCTTTTCAATTTTTTATGTTTCAATATTTTAAATAATTTTGTGTTAATGGGATGTATTTATATTTATATATATATATATATTTTTTAATAAAACAATTTTATTAAAATGTTCATTTTAGTCCCAAGAAATAGTTTAAATTATATTTTCAAACTAAAAATCCCAAGAAAACAACCCCTCCTCTCAACCTTACTGCCAAATATACGCATTTTAAATAAATTTCAAACTATAAATTTATAAAAATAAATAAATGTGTTCAAACCTGCCACACTAATGTTTGCAAAAGTGAAAGAAACCCTAGACAAAAAGAGAAGGAAAACTCAGACAGAAACTTACTTTTAGAAAGATAATTATAAATTTGAATATTTTGCTGGAGGAATTTGACAAAATTTTATGAAGTATGTTTTATTGTATGGTTCTATCTTTTGTATCGTTCATTTTTTAATTTTGAGATAATCTATTTATAATGTAGTTTTAACAATTTAATTATTCAATCGAATTATAATATAGTTTTATAACATGTATATTTAAATATGATTAAAAAAATATTTTTTAATATTATAATTTAAAATATTTATAAAAATTATTATCATTTTTTATAATTAAATTTTAATATGATAGATAAGTAAATTTTTATTAAATAGAATTTATCAAATAATACATTATTATTAATTTTTAAAATTTAGTACAAATTTTTGAATCAAATTTTAATTTATATTTAATATTTAATATATTATATTAAATTATAATTTAATATTAAAAAATATTAGTTTTAACATAACTAATTATTTGTATAAATAATACATAACTTCAATTAAAATTAAAAATTTTATTATTCGAAACTTAAAAACTATTTTTTATGAAATAAATATTTTATTAAGAGAAGATAGTATTTTGTTTTTAGTTTTATTTTATATAATATTTTATTATCAGTAATTATGAAAATCAAAATATAAGGAGAAAAATAACGATGATGATGATGATGATGATGATGATGATGATGATGATGATGATGATGAATTAATTAAGAAATTATTTTTTAATCATATTTTTATTATATATTTATTTTTGAACCAAAATCTTTATATATAATAAAAAATAATATTAAAAATATAAAAATGAATATAAATGATATATTTTAATAAATATCACAAACTAATTTGATATAATTTATATTAAAAATATAAATTTATATTAAACATATTTACAACTTTACTATTATCATCACTTTTATTATAATTATAATTATAAATAGTATCATCACATCACAATTACCCCCACAACACAACACACCAAAAAATTAATAATAAATAAATAAATAAATAAAATAAAAAATAATATGATTGATTCAATTTGTAACAAACTCTACAATAACCCTTCTTTCGCACCCTCTAATTAATCCTTCATACCTCTGATATGTCAACAAATTGAAATTTTGACCACCCATAGTATGTATCGAATGCCTTCTTTTTAATTGGATGTCAACGTTTCAACTTGCTTATAATATACGAGGTTTAAGTTGATCCTATTTATGATGTGTGTGAGGTCTAAGTTGAGTAATCTCGAACTCTCAATGCACTAATCATAGAAGATGAGTAGTTAAACATGGACTTATTTTCAGTAGTGTTGGGTTTAAGTGAAATAGAGTGATTAGTTAATTTTTTAAAGGTTATTATTTTATTTTATATTATTATATATTTTATTAAAAAAATTGATTTTTTATTAATATTATACAATATTAATAGTGATGATATTAATAATTTACCAACTAAGTTTTATTTGAAACATTCTTTATAAAATATGATTTAAAAGATTAAATATAAGTTATGTTTTATTATACATATTATAGAACTCAATAAGGTTAAATATTTTTTTCATTTGGTCAGATGTTTCATGTACATCATTACTTTGAATTATTTGTTGTTTAATTATTAAAAATATCATAAAAATTAATATAAATAATGTCAAGTTATGGTATTAATTTAGTCATGTCCAATGTATAATCCATTACATGTTAATTTATGTCTAAAATATGTTGGGTTTGCATTGCATTGTACCATCATTTTTAATTGGAATTTATTGCTTGTCGACACTTTTCATGCATTCATGCATCTTTTGTTACACTTATTAAATGTCCATTCTTTCTCATTGATTTCAATATTATTTTAAAAATAATTAACATATGTAATGGCTAAGATTTATAGGATGTTTTTTTTCATTATTTTAATTTATTCAAACAAATTCATTACATATGGAAAAAATTATAAGAAAACTTTTACCTTGGTTTATCATGTAAAGATTGAACCAATAGAAACAACCACAAATTTCAACTTTCCAAATTATGATTGCATTCTATTATTACATGATTTAGCACTTAAAATGGTGCATTCGATTACCTCTATTCAATTGATATGCCTTTAAACGTTAGTCAAATGTATAATTTTATAGTCATTTAATTATTGTGGTGTAGGATCCATGGCATGTTAATTTATGTATGAACTATGTTACACCTCTTTCCTTGTATATCATAAGCTTGTATTTTATAAACCTATTCACTTGTGAATACTAATATAATTTATTTATCTTTTGAAATGTAGGTTTGATAACATTAGAGATCTTACTATCTAACAAAGTTGTAGGAAAGGTTTCTAACTGTGAATGGAAGTAACCATAACATGTATTCTTCTACAATTAAAGTTATTTCTACCATTAGTTTTATTCAAGTAGGATTATTTTTTTTTTAAATGTATTTTGATTATATATTTCAATATTTTCTTGAAACATTTAATATATGTTCAATATTTTAAAAATAAGTCAGATGATGTTACAATTAAGTTTTTTTTTTTTCTCTCTTTAAGAATTTCCATTTTCGATTTTTAGAGTTATTTGTGACTACACATGCATGTCTAGTGCATTTTGTATAGCTATGTTAAGACATATGATTAAAAATAATTCAGATTTATAAATCTCAAATAATAAAGGTTATAAAAAAATTGAATATATTTACAATGCATTAGGTAGTATTGTCAGTTTTTTTTTTATACTTACCATGTTTGTTGATAGATTAAACTTTGTAATACTTTCACTTTTCTCTCTTTTTTCTACAAGTCAAGTTTCAAGAGAAGATAGGGTTTTTTAATGATAAATGGTGTTCTTTCACCCAAAAAAAAGTTAGATGTAGAGATGTGTTAATACCTTGTTTTTTTAAAAATTGTATGTGAACATGTTATTATTTAATTAGACCAGTATCTAAATATGTTATTATTTAATTTGATTATTAATATATTTTTTTGATTAGTTCAATAAGAAAAAAAGGGCCTTGAGACCTATACAAAGTAGTTTTTAAGGCAAAAAAAAAAAAAAAAAAGGCTACTTACAAGTCAAAAATAGTGCAGTGACAACATCCAAACAACACAGTCAAAATGGTTAAGCAATTGAAAGGTTAAAATGCTACAAGGAACAACAAACTATCTAATAACAGAACTTGATCTAGTAGGTCAAACACTCTTCGCCTAAAAGTAGGTCTAAGAAACGTGCTTATGAAAAGTTCACTTTCTCCTTTGGACAACAATCCAATAAGCATCAAAATATCCATTTATAGAAATATGAGATGAAGGAGGTGAAAATCTCACCATGTCTTTAGAAGGAGGTGGACCCTAGGGAGCAGACACAACAACATCAACCCCAGTAGAAAACTACGTACCTACAACATCAATCCTTGACTTGGCAAAAACAACAGTCAAGATCCTTCTGATGACAACAACAACAATAGTAGGGGAGACAGTAGGGGAGGTCCCTGTTATAAATTTAGCAGCAGAAGAGCCAAGTTGATTTGATGATACTACAATAGTAACAGAAAAGGAGATTCCAACAATAGTCCCAACAATAACATCAGTAGGGGAAGTCTAAACAACAGTCTTAGAAGTAGCAACAATGGTAAGGGAGGTCCCTGCAGTAATCCCAGTAGTAGAATAGTTATGTAGTGGGGGAAAAGAATCCTTCCCATCATCAGAAGGAGGCTCAGAAGCTTCTGACCCTAAACCATCATCGTCAACATCTACTGTAAGGTATTTATTTAGATCTTCCTTTCACCAAGATGAAGATTGATAAAACATTCAAATAGGGGCAGTCAAGTGTCAAATGACCTATATTAAATTACCTTTGACGATGAAATGGGATACATTTGTAATCTAAGCACTGACATCAAGAGTGATCAGCAACTTTTAAAACAACATCTATCAGAAGAGGCATAGAGAAATCCAAATCCACTAAAATATGAGTATAAATGGTGTGAGAGAAGTGAGTAGTGGCATGATCTGCCATGATAAAATGGCCCATCAAGTTGCCAATACTTTTATAGCAAGCTTCACACCAAAAATGAAGAGACAAATTTGGTAGACAAATGCAATCTATTTATAGTATTATTTATTTTATTTTATTTTTGTCTTTGTTAATTTTTTGCAAGGTCCCAATAAAAAAAAGTGTCAATGTAAAGATAAGGAATTCAATTACTTGTTATAGACTTGTTTTTAAAAATATAAAAAATACAAATGTTTGAAAGCAATCAACCCATGTTTTGAAAATTGGCATTTTGGTCCTGTATTGTTTTATGTTTTGTTTTTTAATTTTTAAAAATACATATGCATGTTTTAAGCTTAAGGTTGTTAAGATTTTTGTCTTGAAATGTGTATAGAGATATGTGTATTTTAAGGATTGGTTTTTTAATGGTTGTAGTTTATGTATCTTTGATGTTTAATTGTTATGTTCTTGTTTTCAATTCAAATTGGGAAAAGGTTAGAGAT
This sequence comes from Torreya grandis, assembly GCA_037957365.1. Taxonomy (NCBI): domain Eukaryota; kingdom Viridiplantae; phylum Streptophyta; class Pinopsida; order Cupressales; family Taxaceae; genus Torreya; species Torreya grandis. The sequence continues at coordinate 1,002,014 of JARHVA010005366.1, forward strand.
TTATTTTTCTCTTCTGTCTATGAACATGAACTTTACATATCCAAAATATAAATATAAATTTAGTATAATTAGATCTCACAACTATTGTTCATAACTGAATTTATCGAAAGTTTGACAAACGTAATATATAGATTAAAACAATTAGTCAGGAAAACGTTTTTGCATCAAAAGGTTTCTCATTTATTCTATTTCATATGATTACTTGTTGAAAATAGAAACCAGGTACCCTGACATTAGAAGATGACATCGGATTAGCAAACATCAATGACATTCACAATATAAACGACATAGTAAATAAAAGAGCAATTAATTCTCACAAGCAATTGCATGTTAAAAAACACTATGCTGATAATTTTTCCGTAGATAGATATTTGTTCACATCTGCACCATATGCATTTACAGTATTTTACTTAAGCTTTTAGCCATCCAAACAAAAAAAAAAAAAAAAAGAGTTTGATTTTCCATTCTTTCTTGCATAATTTCAACATTCATTTCTGACATCATCTTGCATTTTTTTGCACAACAAAAAATGTTGGGCTCAACAAATCATATAAATAACTTATGAATTGTCCTTATAACATATGCATACTTTATCAATTCTGATTGGCCAACGATATTTGATAGATTAATTCAGATTACCATTTCTAGATGCATAATCACAAACTATCAAATATAATTTCCACCTTTCATTAACATTGGTTATGTGTTTTTCTTTCCGATGATGTTTTCAAGAAACTAAGGCATCGAAGCCAGTATCAAACATTCCTTACATTGATACTTAGTTTTATTGTATGCTTCGAGCCCTTTTCGTAATTGTATTTTCATTACCTTTCAGTAAGTGTTGTTTCTACATAGATGTGCGTTAAAAGAACTAATTCTTTTGGGGTTAATTTGCTTAGAACATTGCTTGCATTTTCTAGTGCCGAACATGTCAAATCTATTGCTTAAGCTTTTACCCATCGAAACGATGAAAATATATTATGCATGTTTTCAATACTCATTTATAATAGAATTTTGCATTTGTTTTGCAAAATAAAAAAGAATGGGATCAACATCTCATACAAATAACTCTTAAATTTTCCTCCTCCTTAGCATTTGTGGATATTTTCAACTCTGCTTTGTCAATCATTTTAGCTCGAGCAATTAAACTTATCATTAATAAATACATTGGTCACAAACTATAATCTCCCTCACTTTTGTTTTTTTTACAAACTTATCAAATATTTTTTCTACATTTCATTAACACTGATTCTAAAATCTTCGTTTCTCTAATTTTGTCAAGAATCCAATAGTATTGCACTCATAAGCTCACATTTATTGCATTGATATTCGGTTTTATTAGATGCTTCATTTTCATTTCTGAGTTCCATTTTCATTACCGTCGTGTGATCGTTGTTTACCCAAAAAAAATCACAGAGTAATTGAGCTTAGTATTGCTACATGCTTCTAATGATTTATCAATCTATGTTATCTTACATCTTTGATAAAGACAACTTCTTTATATGACATGTATCATATATGCATGGTTTAATTTATTTACATAACTTCTAACCTAAATAAATTTATTTATTATAATAATTCACCAACACATTACGATGAAGTCACAAATTCTTAAATTATATACACATTTTCTTCACAAAAGTAAAACAATTCTTTCTTGATAAAACAACTCTTTCTTATTTTGAAGTCTCATAACTCTATATCCATTTTCTTCACAATAGTTTCAATACTTTTAGCCAATGTATTTTTATATATATTACAACTTTTTTTCCCCTACATTACAGAGTCCATATAAAAACACTAATAGATTTCTTCCATAATTTTGCAGCTCATCTACTATTCACACTCATAGAGAGTTGATTCATGATGTGAAGTTTGCTCAAAAGGATTTTTTTTTTTTTTCTATTAACTTGACAAAAAAAAAAACATAAATATTGCATTATTTGGATCAAATCTATTTATGTGGATGGAACATATATTAAAAAAATTGTACACTAAACTATATTTGATGCGGAAAAAATAGACCAATCTTATACAAGAAGGTTATCTCTTCAAAGAGAAACAATTATGCATTCCAATTAGCTCTCTAAGAAACAATATAATAAGAGAGTTACATAGTGGTGGTTTGATTGGACATTTTGGTAAAACAAAGACAATAACTTTGGTGGAGAAAAAAGTATTTTTGGTCAAAGATGAAGAAAGATGTGACAAGTTATGTTTCAATGTGTAGGATATTTAGGTGGCTAAAGGACATGCACAAAATATTGGACTATACATGCCATTACTGGTTCCAAGAAGACTATGGACATATTTGAATATGGATTTTGTGTTGGGATTACGAAATATATAGAGAGGTAATGATTCAATTTTTATTGTTATAGACATATTTTTTAAAATGGTTTGTTTCATTGTGTGTAAGAAAACTAATGATACCACTATACTTACAAAATTATTTTTTAAGTATATTGTGAGATTTCATGGTGTTTAAAAAATTGTTAATTCAAATAGGGACATGAAAATTTTAAGTCATTTTTGGAAGAATTTCTAAGATGGGTACTAAGCTACAATTCAGTAGTTCATATCACCCAAAAATAGATAGAGAGACATAAGTTATCAATAGGAGCTTGGAAAATTTGTTGAGATGCATGGTGGGAGAGAATCTCAAGCAATGGGACTTGGCTTTACAACAAGCTGAGTTTGCATATAATAGTTTAGTGATTAGATCAATAGAAAAATCACCATTTCAAATTATTTATGAGAGAAATATTATGGGTATTTTATATTTGATACAATTAACAATTGCAGATCAAATTAGTGATGATGCAGAAGCATTCACAGAACATATGCAATAGTTGCAAGGAGTAAGAATAAAGCTGCATGAAAGTAGTGAGAAATATAAAGTGTTACTAGATGTGAGAATAAGATCTAAGGTATTTGAAGAAGGAGATTTAGTAATGGTTTAATTGAGGAAATAAATATTTTCAAAAGGCATATACAACAAGTTGAAGTGCAAAAAATTAGATCATGCAAAATTGTGAATAAAATCAATGACAATGCTTATGAGGTGAGTTTACCATAGAATTTTGATATCTCTCCAGTATTTAATATTTCAAATTTATATGAAATCCATGGAGAAGATGGTGAAGGTGATGAAGAAGTAAATTCAGAGCAATAGAATCCAAAGAATAAGAAGGAAAAAATAGAGCAGACTTTGGATATGAAGATAGTGAGTATGAGGCAAGGGAATTATAATAGTTATTTGGTGCAGCGGGAAGGATGGTAGCAAGAAGACAACACTTAGATTACAATATCAGAGCTAAAGAAGATTGACAAAGAAAAATTACAATAGTACAATCAGGGTAACTCACAGGGGCTGAGTTGTTTTCAACCAGAGGATAATGATGCATAAAAAATAGGCCAAACTTTTGGAAGTCATAACTTTTGATCCTTAGCTCTATCTGAGATCTTCCACATGCCAAAATGATCATCTCAAAAATGTTGTTGCTACCCTAGGTTTTGATTTCCACTTAGATGTGTTTTTGATATTTTTTTAATGCCATATATGATCATTTGAGGGTCTGAAATTACCGTTTAATGATTTTTTTGAGAATTTTCTATTTTTTGAAATTATATATTTTTAGGACCGAATATAAAATTTAGTTTAATTTCATCTCATAGGTTAATTTAAGTTTTTAGATTATTTTAGAATATTTTTAGAGCTGCATGTGCTTGCATGCGAAACTTAATAAAAATAGCAACTACTAAAAATCGAAGTTTTTTTTACATTTTTTTTTTTTTTCCATGTCAACTCTAATTCTGATTTGAGACTTATTTAATCATCATTTGGGTTGTAATTATTTAAAGTCATTCAATATGAATCAATTCAAATTTATTGTCTCAAATCTTGTCCTATTGGTAATTTTATTGTTTTGATAGTTTTAGGTACATTAATATTCTTCATTATTAAAATATCAATATGTAATCGAAAGGGATGTAGTCTAACTGGGGAGGATGATGGTTACTTATATTCATCCATCAAGGTACAAATCCCTTTAGATATGCAACATAAAGAGTCAAGCGATTAAAGTTAGGATCATGCCTCGGATGGTTTTGATGGAATGGATACCCCATACTCATAGTTGCTTAGCCAAACAAGCTGACTAATTAAAATGCATGCTTAATCAATATTATAAAACTTCTATATATTTATTTCTAAAATATAGGCAGAGATACCAACATTCTACATAATTCAATAATTCCATGTAATACCTTCAAACATAAAATCAAAAAATATTATTAATGTAAATTCTATGATCCTCTGCAACTTATTACTAAGTAATAAAAGTCTTTTCCAATATAATTACATATTACTAAAAACACAATATTTACGATAACTTTAAATAGTTTTTTTAAATCTGATTTTAAAAAACATAAATGAACACTTTACATAAAAATAATAATTATAATATCCTTAATATTAAAATATATTTATAGAATTGACAAATACTTTCTTTTTACTACATATGATCAGTTGCCTTTACATGTTGTTAGCCTCTTAACATAAACTACAATGATACCAATCTCACTTCCTAATTCTACTCCTGTTTTTAGTTTAACATTTATAAAACTTTTGAAAATTTAATCGCTTTGTAGCTCTACAAAGTTAAACATATCTAATACTATAGAAGCATTCAAATCCATAGCCTTATAATCTTCGAGAGCATATTTTTATACAATAATGACTTTAAAAATTAACATTTATATTCTTAAACATTACTTTAATTGCCTTTTTTTTCTTATCCGTGTTTTTTATATGCATGTAACATGCAAGCACACCAGCAATTCCTTAAAATTTATAATGTGCCATACATTTGAATTTAAAATTTACGTTGCATGAAAATTTGATAAGTACTAACCATTTCATAAATCTTATTATTTTAGGAATCACAGTCACCACTACAATCAACATCAATAATAAATTAAAAATTATTAATAATTATATTAAAATGTTACCTATCTGAAATTTTGCTGGTCAAAAATGCATTAAAAAATGGATTGTATTATTTTATTATTTTATTATAATAATAGACTTTGCCAAATATAAACTTACATTGCCTTTCTCTTAAATGTCTCTTGCATGAGATAAAACTCTCTGTGATGAGGCTTTCGGTTCTTCCGGCTATGTCCAACACTTAATGCCCTGCGGGTGCTGCTTCTGCAGAAACACAAAAAGATTATAAAAATACACACTGAGTGTGATATTATCTATAATATGACTTACAAAAATCAGAGGATGGGAATAGTAAGTACCAAGGCCTGCTAATGTAACCTTGCTACAGTTGGGGTCTTTGCATGCGTAAGAATAATTTGTTCATGCTCTTTTTGATCGAGGAATTGATCGTAGATCGCCACTATGTCAATATATCCATTTTAATGGTTATATTATAATTTGAATTATAAATATTTATATTTAATTTATGGTAAATATATATTTTTTAAATGAAAGGTTCCATATTGTTGCCTTATGTTTTGTTATTATATTTTTTAATATATAATGTATTAAAATATAAAAAAATAACAATAAAAAAAAATTTAAAAAAAAAAAAAATCATTAAAATAAAAAATAATTATTTAACATATAAATTTATATTTTATAAAAAAATTAAATAATTTATATATTAAATAAGTACATTTTTCAAAATATATAATGAGTAAAAAATTGATATTTTTTCACTCCATAAAAGAAAAATATATATATTTTTTTTTGAAAGATCGATTAAATTTTCTTTATGTCTCATTTATTTTAAAGATATTGACTTTGAGAGATATAACATCATTTTTGAGAGATATAACATCATTTTTGAGAGATACAAAGTGTTTGCTTCTCTAACCACGTGTGGTAATAGGTGGGTAATGGTGACCATAGAGAAAAAGATAAAGTGCCTACATTTTTGGGTGGCTGATAATGACATGATATTTGGTGCATCTTGAGCTTGTAACTCTTACACTTCCAATGATTTTTTCCATTCACAAAACTATTACATGTTTCTCGAAAAAAAGCACCCAACCTTATATTTAATATGTCTAGTTTTACATATAATGAATCAATATTGTCAACATGAGATTAAGATGGAGTAAAGTTTCGAATATTTGGTATGACAAGTCCTTATCTTTGATTTCATAAGGCAGTCTTACAATGGTTACTTTAATGTGTCTTCTCATAGAATTCTCTTTTTTCCCATCCCCTAAAGTAAATGCTTATAGGACGACAGCCTCGATAGTTTTGGAGAGTGCATATTATTTCAAAATAACTGTTTGGGCTGTGAGAGATTTGCTGGGTAAAGGTTTAAGTGTCAATTTTGTATTGTGTTAGTTTATTTCACACATTGTCATTGTTTTTATAGATTTTTAAGATTAAGTTTATATTTATTATTTTTTGTTCTCTATTTTTTTATAAAGATGGGGTGTGTTTTTTAAAATTAATTTGGATTAATTTGTTACAATAAGTTTTTGACAATAAAAAAGATGGCATCTAAAATAGTTTGGATGTTGTTTCAAAGGTTTATGATAAGGTAGATTTTGATAATCCTCTTCACCATGATATTTATTTACAAGTAAAATTTGTTGATAATTTGTGTATATGGTAGAAAAATAATTGTATTATTTCTTACTATTATAATCATATACCTTTAAAGGACTCTTTCAATACTTAGATTCGACACCATTGGGAACATTTGAGTTTTCATATTACAAGTGTTTGTAATCTTATTAAGTGGTTTTTTTTTGTTCTTCTTTAAGGAACCCTCTCAAATCAAATCCCTCCTTTCTAATTTTTGTTGTTTCTTTAGGAATACCCTAATGAATGTGTCCCATTGGACCCACAATTTCAAAGTGTCTAAAAAGACCTCCCTTAAGGTGCATATCTAGGTTAAGCCTATAGGTATTATGCTACCTCTATGCACATTCCTTGAGAATATTATCTAACCCATAGGGCTGATGCTTTGTACTAAGGTTGATAAATTTATACATTACACAATTTAATTAGCATGTTTGTGTCGAGGTTGATTTGACAAAGGACTTGAGAGAGTATATTGATATACAAGTAAGGATGAAACATTTATCTTAGAAGGTCACCTACTTCAATCTCCTTAATAGATGCTTTAGATGTCAAGTGCCTAACCATAAGATTCATGATTATCCCCTTATGGTTCACTCAAATCCATCCATCGAATAGAGATCACCTAAAAATCAAAAGGTGGAAAAAAAGAGTGATGGTTGGACCATGGTGGATAACATAAAACAACCATCATAAAAAATAATCCCAAGGTAACCTTTGTTCCCCCACATTATCAAGTCTCACCAAGTGGAAAATAACTTGATAAAGTTGTTTTTCTCTCTCATTAGTCCTCCCTAGCCTCAAAGTGATCTTGTGGTCTCTCAAAGCCAATCTTATCACATTAAACATTTACAAGTACATTATTCACATGTTGGGACACCCTCTACAAGTTGTCCTACCTCAAAATATTTGTGTAATATGCCTCGTATTAGTGGTGATCTTCCACTCAAAGTAATTGGGGCTAACTGTTACTTGATTTCACATGGGGATTTCATTTTTACAAACCACCAAATCATTATGGGAAAACTATTTTTTGGCACTTGGTTTAGAAAAAGATATAGAGGATGGACATGGGTAATTATTCATAGAGGTTTCATCTTAATGAAGTTAAATTTCTTTATGGTTTGAGGTCTCATAGACTCCTCTTACTTCTTTGCATATTGCTTGTCAATGGTTGGGTGTTCTATATGTAATTCTTTTATATGGAAGTTAATATTTCATGATTTATTTTGTAATATTCTCTAAGGATTACATGGTTTGATGAATGTCTCTTTTTCACTTCACATGAACATGGTAGTGCTAATATTTTGGTTTCACCAAAATTTATTACCTTGATTTTTGCCTTGAGAGAAGATCTCTCACATTAACTTATATGGGTTGTACTTGAAATTGATGGTCATTCCTTAAGGGTTTCTAATATTCAAACCCCAAATGATGGCCCTAATAGAACAAATTTATATAGATGGCTCACTGACAATCTAATGTTTTGAATTTGGCATATTTTGGTAATCTTAATATAATTGAGAGTCCTTAAGACAAAGTTTGTGCCCATTTTTGAGATGGCATGTGGGAGAACATGAAATCAAGGTATTATTTTAAATATTGATGCAACTTAGTGGAACCACTCCTCTAGAAACACAATTTAACTAATATGCTATGGTATACTTAATTGAATTGTTAGGACAAAAAAGATAGGGTACTCAAATGGTTGGACCCTCTTATGATTTCCAAACATGTGTTGCCCTTCTAAGTTTACAAAGGATAATTTGTCATAGTCCATCCATAAATTATCATTTGTGATCATAGAATTATCACCTACATAGTGAATTGGTGTATAGGACATCTTAAAGTCACACACAATAATTTTTTTTAAACACTTCCCTTCTCAGACATGAGGAAACTATCTGAATCATTGCTAGAGTGTGGGATTTTGGATCCACCTTTGTCAAACAATTAAAACTAGATTGAGTAGTGGAATGAGGTGACCAATTGAATCTCCACCTTCTTCTTCCACTATGGAAATAAAATTGCGTGAGTTAGGATTTATTTTGATGGCACTGTCATCAAGGAATACCAAATGAATTACTCTATCCTTAAGAAAAACCACATGCGTAATCCATGGCTTCTTCTCTCAACACAATATCAAATTTTATAATAACCATGTAGTTAGAGTGGGAAAAATTATAGCCCATTTACATTGGCTTAAGTTAGGAAATTGTGCATCCATATATTTATTCATGTCTTTAAGGCTAAACAACCTAATTAGATAATAAAGTACATCAAGCTTTCAAATAAGCACTTCAGCAGTCTACTAAAAATATCCTTAGATTTTTAGACCATTAAGAATTGGGGTTCCAAGCCCAAAAAGATTTCGTTTAAACATCACAAGGTTTACGTGAATGTTTAAATTTGGTGTCCCATAAATTAAGCATTACAAACCAAAAACATTGTTATACTTGTATTTTTATTGAAGATATATTTTATGTAGTTCTATGCATATCCAATGATAAATTTCCAAGGATTGATGGCTTTTCATGTGAGTTATATAAATCTATTTTTAAAGTTTTAGGGTCCAACTTTCTGCAAGTTACAAAGAATCGCTGCAAAAAAGTCATTAAGAGTTACCATTAAAAAGGTAGTGTTAAATGCATCCCTAATTATAGAGATCTTGAGCTTATTACTAGCTAGTGCTCAATCACTCTGTTGAATATTTCTCATAAAATCACTTTTAAGGCTCTCGTGAATCACATTCACCATATTCTTCCTACAATCACTAGACCTGAACAAATGAAATTTAGAAGAAAACATATATTGAATAATTTTTTTTTTTAAATTTGGGAAGGAATAGAATGGCTCCAACATCCCACTAGAGGACCATCTCTCTCAAAATTTATTTTGAAAAATCTTATGATCAGATAAAAGGGCCCTTTAATCACACTATGCTTAAGGCTTTGGGTTTTATCCAATTTCTTCTCTTGATTATGAAAATTTTGGTTTATGATGTATCATCATACCTTAACATCAGTGGGCCCAATTATGAAATTTTTATAATTATTTTCTCCATTGTATAGGGTTTTATTTTAGCTTCTACTTTATATGGTTTTGTTGTTGAAGAATTTGGTTGTCTTCTTCATTATAGAGTAGATTAATGACTTATTAATGGTATTGTTATTCATGATCGCTTCTCAATATTCATCAATGATAAATTTAATGATGATAATTATCTCACTCTTGATGATAAATAACATTCCTTCAAATAATCACTTCCATGCATTGACATTTTTTACATATCCTTTGGCTCTAATTTTTAATGGACTAAAACTATGTGTTATAGATAGGGAATAATATATTTGCTTGCATGAATCCATCATTATTAATGAAGGTGGATATAAAAATGAAAGATATTTAAATTCCTTTGTATTCCCTTTAATTTTGATATATCTCCTTTAGATCTATGGCATAATATTACTCATTAAAATGGATAAATGGTTTCATATTGTATTTACCAACCTCTCTCTTTAGACAATATATTTCAAGTTTGTACCAAAATTTTTGTAGCACATGGTTTCCTCTTATTAAGAACACTTCAAAACTTAATATTATAAATTTAGAAAAATTTATTAGAGAATTTATTTTGGAAAATGCTAAGTAAAATAGAGGCTATCATAGGGTTGCTTGGGACATATATTGCCTTCTTTAGGAAAAAAATGAGGATGATAATCATTGATGACTACAATTAATGTATATCCCTTTGTGTTAAGTGAGTGGCTAGAGCTATTGAAGGTAATGGGGATTGGAAATCCTTCTAAGGCACTACATTTATATAGGTACCCCCTACAGTAAAAATAGGTTAAAAAACATTGGGATACACTCATTTCTTAAGAAATATGTTCCTGATAATAAACAAAATTTAAATTGGAATGCTCTATAGGTCTAAGAATTTGATAGAATAATAATAGAGCCACTTAGAGTGCTGGAGAGACATTGATACCAATTATGCAACAAAGAGGTTGATCAGTGAAAGGTATAGTGGGATCAATATGGCAAAGGAAGTGCAACTTGGGAGGAAACTGAAGAAATAAAAAACATGTTTCCATTTTTATTTTAAAATTTATGAACTTAATCAAACTTTTGTAGTGCATTAAAACAATGCACAATTTAAGGGGGGAAGGATGTCATGACCTCTCTTCCCTCACTATGGACCTATTGCATTCCACGTATGACAAGAGGAAAATGCATGTAAAGACCCTCCAACCATGTCCCACATAGTTATAAATCTTAAATAAAATTTAATTCCATCTAAAATAAACTATCAATCACATATGAAATAGTTAAAAACTATTATGAGGGGTGAAAACCAATCAGAATTGAAGTAGGGAGAGGTATCTGGTGAAGGAAGGCTATAATGCATGAGGAGATCAATGGATTACGGGGAAGTAGGAGATCTATCTATTTTTTAGAGGCATCCATGCTACCTTTACACCACCTCCTCCTAGCTTGAGTCAATTCCCTAAGTTCTACACCTTAACTCATGCAATGACCATGCAAATAGAGAGATCACTACTAGATAAGGAATAGTTAAAAACTAGTCAAGAGCATTTAAGTAAGGAGGAATATTTTTAAGAAAAAAATTATAAATATTTGTTTGATCAACGCTTTGTAGAGAGGAAGAAATTGAATGCATTGGTGATGAGGAGATCTTGGGGAATTTGATTTCTTTTTCTTTATGAATATATTCAAATTAGAAAAGAGGAATATGTGTCTTTATATAGAGGAGACTAAAAGCCTAACAAAGAAGATGGAGGCATTTATTATTTAAATCCTTTTAGCCAAGGATGCATATATTCATCAGTGGAGGCATAACAGTCTAGAATGGGTGAATGACATTTGAACATAGCTTTTATGTATAGTGGATGCCAATGGTATAAAAAGTCTCCTTCCATTTTTTAGGATGGCCTTTTTGAACATGGAAGATCAACTTGTATAACTATATATGGAAAAATTTAATCCCTAATGTCCATTGGCAAACATTGGAAACTCGCTAATGGGATGAGTCGACCTGAAAAAGGATGAAGGTGTCTATTAGTAAAGTTGATCCCATAAAGGGCATTTTATTCTATTATATGGCATTCAGCCATAAAAGATATATACTTGAAGCAACAGTCCCAAATGAAAAATGAGATTGCCATTTTATAAGCCTTTGAGGCTATGGCAAATGAGTTTGATTTGAACTTGTGTCACGTGTGTCTCCTTTTATTTGATGATTGATATAGTCTATTTGAGCAACCTAAGATCAACACCCCACCATAATTTTGTATCAGCTATTTCAATTTAATTAGAACCACATTCCATTTTAGTCAAGGATTCCAACAAGAACCGGTAAGCATAATATATTATTTAAATTAAAAGATAAATATAATTTATTTACTTTTAGAAAACTAGAATAAAATGAATTTTGCAATACTATAAACAAAATGATAATTCTACTTGTTGTTATGGAAAGTAAATGATTTTATATCAAACAATAGAAGAAAAAAAAGTAATCAGATATTTTAGAGACATATAACATATAACAATATGAACTCATTTAATATTAGTTGATATATACAATTTAACATTATGTATCTATTTACAAACATTGACATGATCTCTATATTTGGTTCAGTGAAAAGAGTAGAACATATCATTACGTAAATGTGTTTTGTTTTCTATGTACCTAGATTATAAATTTATGAAATAAATTTGGTCTAGTCTATAAATTTACATGCGTAAACCTAAATTATTAGAATATTGATTAGACACATGAAATTACCATAAATCAATCTATGTTGTCATAAAATAATATTCTGAGTGGACCCTTACTCTGATTGTTGGTGAGCTTTGATGATGAACTTTATTATCATTAATAATAGTATGAACATAAATATTCTTCATTCTAGGGTTGAACCCTCAATTTCAAAACTCTCCTTTCAAGCATATAAAAGATTTATTTAACATTAAATTCAAGTTCAAAATAGCATTCTTAAACTCCAAGTCTATAAATTATTTTCTAGAAAAGGTTACCTAAGTAGATTAAAGGTATAATTGTCAAATAAAAATAATGTTGTTGTAAATCAACATGATGATTAAACTAGGAGATTATATTACAAATTTTTTTTCTACCTTTCTACTCAAGAATTTTATTTTGAAATATAATGTATTAATTTATTTCAGGTACTCTTTACTTTTAAATCTCAACTTAGACTAAAAATTTAAGGTTAAACAAAAATACGTAGCGTTTGGTATTAAGCGGTGCCTATGGATCATGTTTATAAGTAATGATGATGTGCTTAAGCTATTGCATCCATAACCTAACACATCTGTAACAAAGA
>JARHVA010005366.1:1020000-1100000 GCA_037957365.1 Torreya grandis
GAAACCCTTTCAAGTGTTGAAGTTTTAGCACCACCTTATCATCTTGAGTTTGGACCTACATAAGATCTAAAAAGATAACAATCACCTTGTCATTAAAAGAAAATTGTGAATGTGTTTATTTAATGTTAATAATAGTTGAATTCCTATGTTTCCATAGATTAAATAAAATAATAGTTATAAATAATTTTCACATAAAAGAAAAATAAGTTTTCCATCTAGCTTTACCCCAATAAATAAACTATGCACGAAGAGAAGGGTTTTAGTTGAAATAGTCGAAAATGGTTTTTGATTTATTTTGAAAAAGATTGAGGTCTTAGACATGTATAAAATATATGTTTAAAGGAATGGGTTCTAGAGTAGGTTGGACATTTAGGTGTATAAACTCCAATGTGAAAGAGGCACTCCCCAAGAATAAAGTGAAGATAAAGTAGACATTAAATAAAATGTGCAATGTTGGGTTCAATAGTAGCATTCCATATATTGCTAAGTTTAGTGAACCAAGTCTCAGGTGAAAAAATTAATTTTCAAATCTTATTTAACTTGTCTAGAGTAGAAGATAATGGGATCCTAATTTTATAAATGAGAATATGAGTATAATATTTCAATTATATGTCATATTTCCACCTCCAGTCCTTCTACCATATATGTGAAGATTATGAACCCATATTATAAAATATGCCATCATTCATCAACTCTTAGATACATAGAATGAAAGGTCAATTTGTAATAAGAAATTCATATTTGTCTTGTATCATATTCCATGGGATCCCATCTCAAGAAGAAATAAAATCCTTAATAATGTGAATTCATTTTTTATAAAGATGTATCCTTTAATAAGGGAATTTTTTTAGAGGAAGACTGTTATTGGTCATTATAAGAGACCACCAAATATAAAGGATGATAAAAGAAGAAAATTTTGATAACAACCTACAACCAATTTTTAAAAAGCCTTAAAATCTCCAAAATATTTTCATATGCTCTTCAAAATAATAGAACCTTATATCTTGGTAGGAGCAGTAGTAATTAATATGGTATGTATGCCAATGTTTTTCCAACTATTATTACTATAGGGGTAGCTATGTAAATCCATTTATATAGACGTATTTCTAGTCCCCATTACCTTTAATATATATATCCACTCACTTAACACAAAGGGATATATATTTTTTGTAGACATCAATGACTCTCATCCTCATTTTTCTTGAGTAAGACAATATATGTCCCAAGCAATCCTATGATAGGCTTTAGTTTGTTTAGAATTTTCCCAAAGAAAGTCTCTACAAAACTTTGTTAATTTATAATATGAGGCTTTGAATAATACCTAATAGGAGGAGTGAAAAAATGAGTTGTTGCACGGATTTTAGTACAAACTTGAAATATATAGTCTAAAGAGAGAGGTTTGGAAATACAATATGAAACCTTTTATTCCACTCTATGAATAAAATTATTGCATAGTTCTGAGTGAGAAATATCAAAATAAAAGGGAATACAAAGGAATTTAAATATATCTATCTTTTTATCCACTTTCATTGATAATGATGGAGTCATTCAATGAAATACATCATTCTCTATCCATAATGTAGCTTTTTGGTCACTAAAAATTAGAGCAAAAGGATATGTAAAAAATACCAATGCATTGAAGTAATTCTTTGAAGGAATATTATTTATCTTCAAGAGTGAGATAATTATCATCCATAAATTTACCATTGATGATATTCAAGAAGTGATTAGGAATAAAAACACCCCTAATAAGTCATTGATTTTTTTATAATCAAGAAGATGACAAAACTTCTCGATGACAAAAACATATAAAGTAAAAGCTAAAGGGAAACCCTAACTAATGGAACAAATAATTATAAAGATATTATAATTGTTCCCATTTATGGTAAGGTATTATGATACATCATAAATCAGATTTTCCACAATTAAGAGAAATCATTTGACAAAACCCATATCGTTAAGCATAGTGTGATTAAAGGTCCATTTTATTCAATCGTAATATTTTTTTTAAAAAAATTTGAGAGATATGGTCATTTGGTAAGATGTTTGACCCATTCCATCCAAAACTACAAATAAATTACTCAATCTATAATTATGTTTAATGAATTTTATTATTTTAGGTTCTAATAATTGTAGGTAGAATATGGCAAAGGTGATTTGCTAGAGCCTTAGCAATTATTTTATAATAAAAATTCAAAATGGTGATTGGGAACTAATTAGTAATAAGTTATAGGTCACTATATTTAGGGATAAAATTAACATTGCCTTTTTAATGGTAACTCCCAATGAATTATTTTACAAGGATTATTTGTAACTTATAACAAGTTGTACCCAAAAAATTTATAACTAGCTTTATAGAACTCATAAGGAAAGCCATCAATCCTTGGAGATTTATCACTGGACTAGACTACACTATGTGAAATATATCACCAATACACATATGAGTATCATAATGATTTTATTATGAAATGTTTAATTTGTGGGGAACCACATCAAAACATTCATCTAAAGCCTTTGATCTTTCAATTAAATCTTTTTTTGGTTGGAACACCAATTTGTAATGGTCAAGAAAATTTGCTATTATTTTCATTATATGGATGAGGTGATTATTTGAAAGCTTCATGGATTTTATTATCTACTTGGGTTATTTATCGTTAAAGACTCGAATAAATCCATGGATGTACAATCCCCTATATTAATACAATGTAAGTGGGATATAATTTTTTCCCCTCTAGTTGTGTGGTTATTTTTAGTTTTGATATTGTGTTGAGACAAGAAACCATGGTTTACACATGTGAGTAAAATGGGTTTTGATCAAGGATGGAGGAATTCATTTGGTATTCCTTGATCACAATGCCATTGGCCTACTTCCTAACTCATGCAATTTTATTTCCATAGTGGGAGAGGAAGGTGGAGATGTGGTTGACCACCTCATTCCACCACTCAATTTAGATAGAAGTGTATGGAAATTGTGGACTCAAAATCCACACTTTGGTGGCAATTCATATAGTTCCCGCATGAATAAGAAGCAAAGTGTTCAAAAATAATTTAATATGTGGAAATTTAAGAAGGCCTTGCACCAATTCACAATGTTAATGATAATTTTCTTATCAAAAAAGATAATTTATGGATGGACTATGACAACTTATCTATTGGAAACTTAGAAGGAGAAAAATTGTTTTGAAATCACGGCATGGTCTAACCATTTTAGGACCCTATCATTTTTGGCCTGATAATTAGACCAAGTATACCATGGCATATAAATTAATGTGTGCAGAGGAATGGTTCCACTAGGTCCCATCATTGTTTAAAATAATACCTTGATTTCATGTTCTACCACACACCATTTCATTGAAAGGGCACAAAATTTGTCCTAAGGATTCTTAATCATATTAGAGTCACCATAAATTAGCCAAGTTCAAAGGGTTATATTGTTAGGGATCTTTCTCTATAATTTTATTCTATTAAGGCTATTATTTGGGACATGAATATTTTAAATCCCTAAGGAATGACCATCAATGTCAAGTATAACCCAAATAATTTAATGTGATAGATTTTATCTCAAGGCAAAAATTAAGGGAATGAATTTTCATGAAACTAAAATACTGGCACTTCCATGTCCATGTTCGTGTGAAGTGAAAAAGATAAATTCATCAAACCATGTAATCCTCAGATAATATTACAGAAGAAATATTGAAATCTTAAATTCTAGATAAAAAAATGACATATATAACACCCAACTATTGACAAGCAGCACGTGGTGAGATTTTGTAATAGGAATCTATGAGACCTCAAACCATAAAGGAAAGTAACTTCATTAAAATAAATCCTTCATGAATAATTCCCCATGTCCATCCCTTATATCTTATTCTAAACCAAGTGCTACAAAATAATTGGCCAATAATGATTTTGTGGTTTGTAAAAATAAAATCCCCAAGTGAAATCAAGTGACGTTTAGCATTAATTAGTTTTTGAGGGAAATCTCCACTATTGTGAGGTAGACTGCATAATGTACTTGTAAATGATTAATTTGATAAACTTGGCTTTGAGAGACCACCGGATCACATTGAGACTAATGGGAGAGGAAAAAACATTATTTTTATTTTCTACTTGTGAGATTTGATAATAGAGGGAACCAAGGTCACCTTAGGATTCTTGTGTTTGATGGATATTTTTTGTTATCCACCATGGTGAAAACATCATTCGTTTTTGCCACCTTTTGATTTTCAGGTGATCTATTCCTGACGGATGGATTTTAATGAACTATAAGGGGATAATCATGAACCTTATGGTTAGGCACCTGACATCTAAAGCATGTGTTGAGGATATTGAAGTAGTTTACCTTCTACGAGAAGTGTTTCATCCCTACTTGTATATCAATAGACTCTTTCAAGTCCTTTGTCAAATCCACCTTGACACAAAAACATTTATTAGGTTGTGTAGAGTATAAATTTATCAACCTCAGTACAAACCATCAGCCCTATGGGTTAGACAATCTTTTCAAGGAATGCATGTAGACGTAGCATAATAGCTATAGTCTTAGCCTAGATATGCACCTTAAGGGAGGTTTATCTAGACAATTTGAAATTGTGGGTCTAATGAGAAATGCTCATGAAGGTATTTGTTAAGAACCAACAACTCAAATCAGAAAGAAGGGTTTTGATTTGAGAAGGGTCCTTAAAGGAGAACAAAAAAATATAATTAATAAAATTATAGACACCAGTAAAATGAAAAATCAAAAGTTCCTAGTAGTGTTAAATCCAACCATTGATTAAGTCCTTTAAGGGTATATGACTAAAATAGTAATCAATAATAAAATTATTTTCATATCATATATGCATATTACTAACAAGTTTTACTTGTAAATAAACATCAGGTTGAGGAGGATTATCATAAACCTTCGAGACAATTTCTAAACTCTTTTCAATACCATCCTGCATAATATCACTAAAAATAATTACGATAAATTGATCCAAAGCTATTTGAAAAAAACATACTCCATCCAAAAGAAAACATACAATAAAATGTAATAAATACAAACTTAATATTAAAAACCCTATAAAGACTAGGTGAAATAAACTAACATAATACAAAACCGACATAATAAAGTAACTAGACTACCGTACGAAAGCAGAAATAAAGACTCGCCATACCAAATATTCGAAACTTCTGCTTTATGTTAATCTAATGTTGACAAGATTGATTCATTATATATAAAACTAGATAAGTATAAGGTTGGGTGCAATTTTGCAAGATTATAAAGTATGCTTTGGAAGATTATAAAGTTTTGAATTTGAATGTTTTTATAATGCTAATTATATTTAATTTTATAAAGTCATAAAATGATTAAAAGTTTTAAAATTTTAATATTAAAAATAATAAAAAAACTAGTAAGTGAGATTCATATTATTGTAATGTATATCAAAAGGCTAGATGACTTGTTGCAGAAAATAATTAAGAATATGTAATGGCAACTTATCCTAATATTAATATGTAGTAAAATGAAAGTGTTTTTCAATTCAATAAATATATCTTATTATTAAAAACATCATAACTACTTTTTTATGTAAATTGTTGATCTGTATTTTTTAAAATTATATATAATAAATAAATAATAGGAAAATAAAATACTTGAAGCTATGGCAAATACAATGTTATTTAGCAATATGTAATTATAGTGGAATAGACCTTCATTACTTAGTAATAAGTTACAGAGGGATCATACAATTTACATTAATGTTTTAATTACAAAGAAGATGAATTAGTGTACATTTTTTTACAATAAATGTCCGATTTACATAAATAGATTTGTTCCAAATGATGCAATACTTGTGTATCTCTAGTTAACAGAGGGAAAAATTATATACTTTTGATCAAACTTCACATGATGAATGAGTTCATTGTGAGTGTGACAAGTAGGTGAGCCACAAAATTATGAAAAAAAAATTCTACTGTTTGTATATGGATTTCGCATTGTAGAAAAGATAGTTGTAATGTATAGAAAAATACATTGTCTAAAAGCATTGAAGAAGATGTGTATACAAATCGTGAAAGAGTTGGTTACTATTGTGAAGATAATGTGTATAATTTTAGAGTCTGTGACGACTTCATGTTGTGTTGGTAAGTTATTATAGGAAATACATATATTTAGGTTAGAGGTTATGTAAAGAAATAAAACCATATGTATACGGTACATGCCATACAAAACAAATTATGTGAAGGAGGAAATAAGAACATATAAAAACAAAAAATAGAACAGAGACAAACCAAATTGCTACAGCAATTAAAAATAACAAGATTTTATTAATCTTCTTGAAAATCTTGATCTTTTTTTTCTATCCATTACAATGCTACGCCCAAGGCATATATAAATAGATTTTCTTGGCAAATTAAACTGAAAATAAACAGATTGTTTAACTAAGTCTAAACTAATCCTCTAACTGCTTAAACAAATTGACTATTAACTGTTTGAACTAACTGATCTCTAACTGTCAGTTAACTACTGTGCATGCATGAGAAGGAGGGAGATAGAACAGTCAGTTAAGTTGTGGATGGAGAAATTATCTCAAATTAATCTTGAGTTTCTAACACTCCCACTTAATTTATACCACTAACAACATCAGCATTTACAATGCCTAAATTTTGTCTTAAGTAATCAAAGGTCTCCTTTGCTAATGCCTTTGTAAATATTTCTGCCAACTGATCTTCAGATCTGCAGAATTCCAGATGGATTTCTCCATTGTTCACTAACTCTCTGATAAAGTGAAATATTGTATCAATGTGCTTGTTCCTCTTGTGAAAAACGTGATTTTTTGATAATGCAATTGCTGATTTGTTGTCACAAAAGATTGGTGTTGACCCCTTCTGTGCTTGTAATAAATCTTTCAATATTCTCCTCATCTAAATTGCTTGACATGCTGCTGATGTGGCTGCTACATACTCTACTTCAGCTGATGAAAGTGTCACTACAGGTTGCTTTTTGGATGCCCATGTGACCACACCTGTTCCTAAAAGAAAGGCATGTCTAAAAGTACTCTTCTTGTCATCAATGGTACCTGTAAAATCACTATTAGTAAAACCAATCAAACTAAAATCGCTAGTTGTGGAATATAAAATTCCATATTCAATAGTTCCTACCACATATCTCAATATCCTTTTTTCAACTTGCCAATGTGAGTCTTTTGGTGACTCCATGAATCTTGAGATTAAACTGACCCCATACATGATATCTGGTCTAGTAGCTGTAAGATACATCAAACTACCAACTAGTCTTTTGAGTGTTGTAGAATCAACATTAGACCCTCGATCTTCTTTGCTAAGTTTGGTCCCTGTAGCAACTGGTGTAGGTGTTGGTTTACAATTCAACATCTTAAATCTCCTTAACACATCCTTTGCATATTTAGTTTGACAAATAAATATTCCCTTCTCTGATTGTAAAACTTCTATGCCCAAAAAGTACTTCATTAATCCCAAATCTGTCATTTCAAATTCTTTCTTCATTGCTTATTTAAATGTGTCTACAGACAAATTTCTAGTGAAAATAAAATCATCAACATATAAACACACAATCAAAATATGACCTACTTTTTTGATTTTTGTGTACAAAGTAGGCTCACTATTGCTTCTTCTGAATCCATTGTTTGTCATGTATGAATCAATCCTACTATGCCACGCTCTTGGTGCTTGCTTGAGACCATAAAGGGCCTTTTTCAATCTGTAGACTTTTTCTTCATGTCCTTGTACTTCATAACCTGGGGGCTGTTTCACATACACTTCTTCATCTAGTAAACCATTCAAGAAAGTTGATTTTACATCCATTTGATATACATACCAATTATTTTGAGCATCTATTGATAAAACCATTCTAACAGTATCAAGTCTAGCAACTGGAGCAAATGTTTCATTATAGTCAATTCCATGTTCTTGTGCAAAACCTTTTGCTACTAACCTTGCCTTGTGTTTTTCAACATTTCCATCTGCATCAAATTTAGTCTTATAAACCCATTTGACTCCTATAAAATCCTTACCTTCAGGTAGATTAGTTAGATCCCATGTTTGATTTCTTTCAATGGCATTCATTTCTTCATCCATTGCTTTTATCCAATGTTCCTCATTAACTGCTTCTTCATAATACATAGGATCATGAGTGAAAAGAGCAAAATTTGAACACAAATCTAATTTCTCTTCTTGATTATAAATCTCATTGAAGTTTCTCATTTTCTTCCCTTTCAATCTTGATCTTAAAGTAGCAAGAGTTGGATCTGATTCATCACTTGTGAATTTGGAGTAGGATGACATGGATGTCTAGATGATTCACCTTGTTCATACTCCTAGGTGTTCTTATTGGAGTGCTTTTTCTTTCTTGTGGAGAGGATTTATCTCCTTGCAAATTTTGTTCTTGAGATTCTTCTTCAATTTGTGGAATTGGTGCTCCAATTGTAATGATGTTACCATCCCATGCTTCTTCCTTAAATTCAAAATCTCTGCTAATAATCACTTGCTTTGAAATAGGGTTATACAACTTATAAGCCTTTGATTCTTCACTATAACCAATAAAAATGCATTTCTCACCTCTATCATCAAGTTTTCTTCTCAATTTAGATGGTATAAGAGAATATGATATACAACCAAATTTTTTGAAATGACGTACACTATGTTTATTACCACTCCACGCTTCTTGTGGAATTCGATCTTTAACACTCTTTGTTGGGCTTCTATTAAGAATATATATTGCACATGCTACTATTTCTGCCCAATATCCATTTGACAAGTGTTTTGCCTTCAACATGCTTCTAGCCATCTCCATGATTGTTCTATTCTTTCTTTCTGCTACACCATTCTACTGTGGTGTGTACCTTGTAGTCAATTGCCTTTTAATGCCATGATACTTGCAAAAATCTTAAAATTCATTAGACATATATTCACCTTCTCTATCTGATCTAAGTACCTTGATATAATGGCCACTCTACTTTTCAACTATTGCCTTGAATTCTTTAAACTTTCCAAAGGCTTCAAACTTATTTTTGAGAAAATAAATCCACGTCTTTCTACTAAAGTCATCAATGAAGGTTAGAAAATAAGTACTACCTCCAAATGATGGAGTTTGCATTGGTCCACATAAATCACTATGGACTAGCTCCAATATTACCTTTGCTCTATATGAGGCTCCTACTAGAAAACTCTCTTTATGATGTTTTCCCAGAATACAACTGTCACATGAACTTCCTGGCTGTTCTATTGGTGGTAATCCCTTCACCATATTTTTATTTTATAACAAATTCAAACCTCCGAAATGTAAATGTCCATACCTGAAGTGTCATAGCCATGATTGGTCTAGCTACATGGTTTTTAAGTGGGATTCCTCTTCTCCTTGGATGCACTAAATTCGAAGAGGGAACATCCGATTCTTTGTCATCTCCACTTTTCCTATCAACCTGTCACTTGGAAACTTGTCTAGTATTGTGCAAACATTATCCATAAAAGATACTCTGTAACCTTTCTATACTAACTGTCCAATACTCATAAGATTATGCTTAGTCTAGGTACAAAATAAAAATCAGGTATAAACCTTCTTTCACCATTTTTTTCTAAAATATTTATTACTCCTTTACCCATTACATCCACTTTGATATCATTTCCTAATTTCACTTCAGATCTTACAGATTTATCAAGACTAGCAAAAAAAATTATTCCCTATCATATGATTACTGCATCCACTATCTAAGAACTAAATATCTCTAGCTTTTTCTTGAGTAACATGACAAGTGAGAAATAAGCTTCTAGGATTAGAACTAGATTCCCCTAGATTAGAACTAGATTCACTTGTGTAATTAGCATTCTGCTTATCCACATATTTGTGTTTTCTTCTACAGTCACTTGCATAATGTCCATAGTTTTTACAATAATAACATTGAATATTAGATTTATCAAACCTTTGTGAACTTTGATGGAAGTGATTGTTGCCACATCCTCTATTGCTATAGTTTTGATTATTGTTCTCACCTTGATCTGGATTGTTCCTTCCAGTTCTGCCTCTGCCTCTTCCTCTGAAGTTTGACCTTTCTCTTCCTCTTCCTCTGCCAAATGATACCTGTGACTTGAAAGCATTCTCAAGAGAAGTATTGTTATTCCTATTCATTCTAGATTCATGTGTTAACAAAGAACCCATTAATTCATTTACAGATAACTATTCCAAATCCTTGGTTTCCTCAATAGCTACAACTATTGCATCAAATTTACTGGGTAAACTCTTGAGTATTTTTTCTATGATCTTTTGATATGTGATTGTTTCTCCATTAGATCTAATTTGATTCACTATATTCAACACTTGACCCATAAATTGGTCTATAGATTTTGAATCATTCATTTGCAAATTTTCAAAACTTCACCTAAGAGATTGCAATTCGGCAATTTTTACCTTCGTATTACCTTTATGGGTGGTCTCCAATATTTTCCATGCCTCTCTAGATCTCGTTGCTGCTATAACTCTAAAAAAATCGATTCATCCTGAACCTGTTGGATTATAAATAAAGCTTTTGCATCTTTTTCCCTGTTCTCCTTAAGCTCGTCCTTTTGTGCTCGAGTTAATGCCAGATGGGCTGCCTCATCCTGTGGTTCTACAAAACCATTCTCTACCAAATCCCAAACTTCTTGTGAGCAAAATAATGTTTTCATCTTAATTGCCCAAAAATAGTAATTCTTACCATTAAAAATGGGAATTTGAGGTTGAGAGATACTATTGTTCGATGCCATGTCAATTGCTGAAGTGACTAAATTCTCCTTCTTCCTTTTTTGAATTATCCACTAGTGCTTTTCTACGATCTGACTTTCTGTCTACTAAATGTCAAACCCTCAATCCTTTCTTCTTCTTCTTTTTAATAAAAAAAGACTGCGACCTGTCTTCTTGCTAACTATTTTTTTAATAAAAAAAAGACTGCGACCTGGCTTCTTGTTGACTAGGATGAATATCCCCTCTGATTGGTGCAATGCCTATCTCCTTTCTAGCAAAGTAATGATTAATTACTCGCGGGCATTTCTGCTGTCTCCACACGCTTCTTTGTAGTGGCGCTTCTGCCCATGGTCTATTGGATGGCCGCGCAGGTTTGCACCCCACTGTCGACGCCTTGCATGGCTTCTTCTACTTATGCGCTGACTGCGCTTCAACCTTCTAGTTTTTAGCATCATTGATTCCATTGTGTGGCCAGTTCACGCTTCTCACAGCATGCTAGGCTCTTTTTATGACTTCCTTCTTGCTGGGCTTTTCTCTACTGAGCATGCCACACCTTTCCCACGATCTGAATGATCTTCAAGCTCTGATACCAATTTGTGAAGGAGGAAATAAAAACATATAATAACAGAAAATAGAATAGAGACAAAACAAATTGCTACAACAATGAAAAATAACAAGATTTTATTAATCTTCTTGAAAATCTTGATCTTCTTTTTCTGTCCATTACAATGCTGCTCCCAAGGCATCTATAAATAGATTTTCTTGGCAAATTAAACTAAAAATAAACTGATTCTTTAAATAAGTCTAAACTAATCCTCTAACTGCTTAAACAAATTGACTGTTAACTACTTGAACTAACTAATCTCTAACTGTCAGTTAATTGCTGTGCATGCATGAGGAGGGAGATAGAACAGTCAGTTAAGTTGTGGATGGAGAAATTATCTCCAATTAATCTTGAGTTTCTAATAGGAAATACATATATCTAGGTTAGAGTTTATGTAAAGAAATAAAACCATATGTATACAGTACATGCCATACAAAGAAGATGTCTCTATCAAACATGTAAGTTAACACAGACCGACGCATCAATAGAAGCATGTAGAAATACTAAGCTCAATTGTTCGATGCGAATTTTTTTTGGCAAACAATAGTCGTACAATGGTAATGTAAATGGAACTCAGAAATGGACAAGAACAATATAATAAAACCAAATATCAATGCAATAAATGTGTGCTTATGATTGCAATACTATTGGATTCTTGAAAACATTTGAGGCAAGAAGATTGTAGAATCAGTGTTAATGAAATAATATTTAATAAGCGTGCGAAGAGAGAGGGAGATTGTAGTTTGTAACCAATATATTTATTAATAATAAGCTTAATTTCTCCAGCTGAAATGATTGACAAAGCAGAGTTGAAAATGTCCGCAAATGCTAAGGAGGAGGAAAATTTAAGAGTTATTTGTATGAGATGTTGATCCCATCCTTTGTTTTTGCAAAACAAATGCAAGATTCTATTAGAAATGAGTGTTGAAAGCAAGCATAACATATTTGCATCGTTTGGACGGGTAAAAGCTTAAGGACAAGATTAAAAGGGCATAAAATGTAGTCAGAGATTTGACATGTTCGGCAATAGAAAATGCAAAAAATGTTCCAAGTAAATTACCGAAAAAACATACTGAGGAAATGCACATATATTTAGAAACAAAACTTACTGGAAGGCAATCAAAATGCAACTACAAAAAGGGTATGAAGCATACATTAAAATTAGGTATCAATTAAACGAATATTTGATACTAAATTCAATGCCTTGGCTTATTGAAAACATCGTAGGAAATAATTTAAACACATAACCAGTGTCAATGAAAGGTGGAAATTATAGTTGATAGTTTGTGATCAATGTATCTAGAAATAGTAAGTTGAATTAATCTATCATAAATCGTTGCCCAATGAAAGTTGAAAAAGTATGTAACTCTTAAAAAGCACAATTTAAAAGCTGTTTCTATGAAATGTTGAACCCAACATTTTTTACTGTAAAATCAAACTCTGTTTTTGTATTGTTTGGATGGATAAAGGCTCAAGCAAAATAGTATAATGGCATATGATGCAAATGTGAACAAATATCTATATATGGAAAAAAATATTGGCGTAGTGTTTTTAGCATGCAATTGCTTGTGAGAATTAATTGCACTTGTACTTACTGTGGCATTTATATTATGAATGTCACTTAATCCAATGCCGTCTTCTAATGTCAGGTTATCCGTTTCTATTTTTAAAAAAATAGTCTTGTGAAATAGAATAAACGAGAAGCCCTTTGATGTATAGATATTTTAGTGACTAATTATTTTAATCTGTATATTATATTTGTCCTGGACTTTATATAGATTCAGCTCTGAACAATATTTGTCTGGCCTATTTATACTAAATTTGAATTTAGATTTTGGATATGTAAAGTTAGGGTTCATAAATAGGAGTGAAAAACAAATGTATGACCTTTTCCTAATTTGAATGGAAAAAAACATAACAATTAAACATCAGAGTTAAACAAAGAGACTACAAAAATTTGAATACCAAAGCTTAAAATACACATATCTCTATACACATTTCAAGCCAAAAATCTAAACGACATTAAATTTAAAACATGCATGTGTATTTCCCCAAAGAAGAGAACAATAAAATTTCCAACAAGATAAATACCATAATGACTAAAATTCCAATTTTCAAAACATGTGTTGATTGCATTCAAACATTTGAACTTTCTATACTTTTTAAAAGCATTAAAATATATAACAAATAATTTTATTCCTTATAATGATGATGACGGTGATGATAATAGTAATATTGTGAATACTTTTAGTATACATTATATCAAATTAATTTGTGATATTTGTTAAAATGAAACATTCAAATGTACGTTCTTTTTTATCTTTTAATATTACTTTTTATTATATGTGAAGATTTTGGCTCAAAGGTAGATTTAGAATAAAAATGTTATTAAAAAATAATTCCATAATAAATTTAACATATTATCATTATTATGCTTGAATTAATGGTTATCTTTCTCTTTATGCTTTGATTTTCATGATTATTATTAATAAAATTTTATATAAAAGAAAAAAAATACTATCTTCTCCAAATGTAATATTTATTTTATTAAAAATAGTTTTTGGGTTTCAAATGATAAACGTTCAAATTTTAATTGAAATTTTATATTATTTATATAAATAATTAACTATCTTAAAACTAATTTTTTTTAATATTAAATTATAATTTAATATAATATATAAAATATTAAATTAAAAATTAAAAGTATTAAAATTAAAATTCAGTTCAAAATTTTCTATTAAATTTTAAAAACTAATAATAATTTAACATTTAATAAATTTTATTTATCAATTTATATTAAAATTTAATTATAAAATATTATAGTTATTTTTATATACATAAACTAATTTGAAATTATAATATTTTTATCATATTTTAATTTATAACATTAAAATAAAAAAATTATAATAGTAAAATACGTTCGTTATAAAACTATATCATAATTTGATTGTCTCAAAATAGAAGTGATTTATACAAAAGATAAAACTATACATTAACATAAACTTCATAATTTTTTATATCAAATTCCTCAACCAAAACAACTAAATTTATGATCAACTTCCATTACTATTGTGGGAAGGTAAGTCTCTTTGTTTAGATTTTCCTTCTCTTTTTGTTTAAGGTTTCCTTCACCTTCTAAAATAGTAGTGTGGAAGGTTTGGATCTTTTATATTTGTATTTCGGAACTTATTTTAAAATGGGCATATTTAATAGTAAGGTTGAGAGGAAGAATAGATGTTTTCTTTGGAGTTACAGTTTTAAAAAATATCCAAACAATTTTTTTATGATTAGAATGAAAGTTTTAATAAAATTACTTTATTTTAATTTTTAAAATAAAGATATAAATTAAAATTATTAATTAAATAAAGGAAATCACAACCCATTAACACAAAGTTTAACAAAATAATGAAATATAAAAAATAAAATAAAAAAATAAAAAATTCCAAAAAATTGATAAAAACATTAATATTAACACAATTAAAATTTTATTAAGATTGAATATATTTTTGTAAATTTATATTTTTATATAGTCATTTTTAATATTTTAAAGTTTTAGCAAAATATAAGTTGCTATAACTTATATCAAGAACACATCAACGTAATCAAAATTAAGTTTGAATATATTTTTATTAATTTATATTTTTGTACCATCATTTCTAATATTTTAAATGTCAAAATGAAATTTTAATATTGTTATTATTAATTTTTAATTAGTATAATATCATATTTTAATATAATTATTATTAATCTTAAGTAATATTATATTCAGTTTTATATTAATATTATTTATTTTAATGTGACATTAGATTGTAATAATACTATTATTGTTGTAAATAGTGTGATATTGCATTTTTAGTATTACAATATTAGATTTTAGTGATCTCATTATTTTTTTTACATCTTCTTACATATGTAATTGGAAGTAAAATAATTGTAATTGGAAATTGAAAAATATAATTAATTACCAAATTAAATATTCATACATTCATAATAAATATAATTATAACAAATAATTTGTTGAAATAATATCAATCTTCTATTTATTTTAAACAATAATTTAATATATTAAGGTTCTACAGTTCCAAAAGTATGAAAAAAGATTGTCTTCCATTTATACTAAACAATAATACAACATTAAGAGTTTTTAGGTGTATGATTTAGGATAAAAATTTTAAGACACACATCCCAAGCCGAGATGATTTCATATATGACATTAAATATAATTATGATTTAAAAAACCTATGAAATACTATCATCCTTCAATTCTCTTTGCTATTCATTAGTTTATTCCAAATTTGTAAAGTGTGCCTTTATGGTGTCATGTCCTTTTTTAGGTAGTTTAATTTTATCTCGAATGTATACTATTTTTGTTGGCCATGACCAGATGATGTTATTCACATCAATATCTATTGTTCCTTTGTTTGATTGTTCTCACCATTGATTTGTCCTTAAACACTCTCAATATAATCTTTTTTCTATTCTTTATTTTTCTAACATGTCTTTATTATTCAACCACCACCATAGGAGCCTCATTCTCAACATCCATTTTAATTTAAACATCACCCTCTAGCCTACCCATCCATAATAGGAAATAGTTTTTATGTATCTATATTACAAAGAATTGTTTACCATACATATCTCTCATTGGATTGGATTCCCTTTTAGATTTTTCACAATAAGTTCCAATGTGAATATCCATATTAGTTTGTATATTTCAATTAAAGAAACCACACTTCTTAAAATATATGGCTCCAATTATATGGTTGTATATATCCAACTATTATTATTTTTGTCTAAAAAAAAATTGTATGAAATGTCATTATAATTGAAAAATGTTTTATACAAAGAAAACAAAACATTTCACCAATTTGGAAGACAAAGTTATTCACCTCCATTTATTGCACTCTTTTTAAAATGTAAAATATATGATTTTATTCCCTTTTTCAGCTCATTCATCTCTTTTACTTTTTGGATAGTGTAAGCTGAGGTTATTCTTTAGGAAGGATAATTTTATCATCATTTAATGTATTTAATATTTGTATTAAACTAAAAAACTTAAATATCAATAATTTTTTTTTTTTGAAATCCATCATACATGTGTTGTGCATAATATAGAACTTAATATCTTAAGTTTGTAAATACTCATTACCTTTTTATTTTCATCAAAAAATTATGGCTCCAAAAAGGCCTTCATGTCATACACTCTCTAAATAAGGTATGAATGAATGTGTTTAACCCCCTTTTTTATTTTTTGTAGGAGTCCATGATATGTGGTAAAGAGAATAGTTACAATTTGCATAACCCAATTTATAATATTAAAAATTCACATCTATATCTTTATGTGTGTGTACCTTTGAAAGGAGGCTTATATACATAACATCAAAAACCTTTTTTATTTTCAACATAAATGTAAAATGAAAATAAGGTTCAATTTTTTTTCACATAAATCATTATCAAGTTGCAAGTAAAGAACTAATGATTTTTACTTAATGAAGTATCTATACTATTATAAATAATTTATTGTGAATGTAAAAATTATTTATTTTACCCTATAAATTTTTTCATATAATTATTTTGGTAATAGGGAATCATGAAATTTATATTTCGAAGAGTTTATCCAAGAACCAAATTAGTTTGATGATTTGGTGTGAAAATGTGTTTATAAACACTTAGGCTCTTCAAAGACATATTCATATTGTTTGTTCTATTGTAGTGACATTTATATAGCTTGATGCATTTCCAATGTGGGTTTATTCTCTTTTTTAGGTGCTTCTAAGAGGACCATGGGTAACACAAACTTCTACATGTGCAAGATGAACTTGAAAAATTGTTTGGTTGAGATCAAAATGATTTTAATTATTAGAGGTGACTCAAAGAGGTTGAAGAAGATATATATGACATATACTATCCACATCATAGCTTGGATAACATGTAACATTCTATTCATAAAAATACAACATTTCAAGAGAAATATGAGAAACCTCAAGTGCTTAATGAAACTCAAAAATTATCAAGGCAATAAAATTACTAATAGGCCAAGATCTGAAACAATAACTTAGAATTGATTCATATTGAATGACATGAAATAATTACAAACCCAAACCATGCTTAAATAAGACTCAACTCAAAATTTAGAGTTGACATGCAAAACTTTAAAAAAACTTTAAAAAACATTTATTTTTAGTAGTTTCTATTTATAGTAAGTTTCACATGCAAGCACATGCGGCTCTAAAATTTTTATGAAATAATATAAACACTATAATTAGCTTATGATTCTAAATTATACTAAATTTAATATCTGGTTATAAAAATATACAATTATATTGAATAGAAAATTCTTAAAAAATGATTAAACATTAATTTTAAAGCCTTAGATGATCATGTATGGCCTCAAAAAATATTAAAATCAACTTTAAGTGGATATATCTTCTTAAAATAACATTAAAAAATTTAATATGGTCATTTTGGTATGTGGAAGAGCTCAAATGGAGCTACATGTCAAAAGTTATGGCCTCCAAAAGATTGACCTATTTTTTTTGCATCATTCTCCTGTAGTTGAAAACAACTTAGCTCTTGTGAGTTGACCTGATTATACCACTACTATTTATTTTTAACAATATTTTTTATCTCTCATTTTTTAATCTAGGTGCTCTTTTGTTGTTGCAATGCTTCCCACTACACCAAATACCCATTATAACTCCTTTGCTTTATGCTTATTGTCTTCATATACAAAACCTGCACTATGTCTTCCTTCTTCTTCTTTGGAAACTATTGCTCCCAATTTAATTCTTCATATTCATCACCTTCACCATCTTCTCCATTGAATTTATATAAATATGAAACATTAAATAATGGAGATATATAAATATTAGGTGGTAAACTCACCTCATAAGCATTGTCATTGATTTTATTTACAATTATACATGGTCTAATTTTCTTATACTTAAACTCATTGTATGTGCCTTTTGGAAATGTTTCTTTCCTCAAGTAAAGCATTATGAACTCTCCTTTTTAAAATACCTTTGATCTTCTTCTGACATCTGCTATTACTTTATATTTCTCATTACTTTCTTATAATTTGTTTTTTACTCCTTGATATTGATACATATGATTTGAAAATGCTCCTGCATCATCACTAACTTGATATACAATGGATAATTTTACAAAATCTGAAACACATAGGATTTATCCCATAAATAGTCTAAAATAGTGATTTTCCTATTGAACTATTCACTAAATTGTTATATGCAAACTCAGATTGTGGTAAAGCCAAGTTCCATTTCTTGGGCTTCTCTCCCACTATGCATTTCAATAAATTTTCCAAACTCCTATTCACAAATTCTATCTATCCATTTTTATGTGGGTGATATGCACTACGAAATTATATCTTAGTGCCCATCTTCTTTCACAAAGTCTTCCAAGAATGACTTAGAAATTTCATGTCCCCATCTAAAGTAATAATTTTTTGAACACCATGCAAACTCACAATATCCTTAAAAAATAATTTTTCAACTCTAGTAGAATCATTGTTTTTCTTACATGCAATGAAATGAACTATTTTAAAAAAGTTGTCTAAAATAAAAAAAATTGAATCATTACCTCTCTATGTATTTGGTCATCCTAACATAAAATCCATACTTAAATCTATCCATGGTCCACTTGGATTCAGTAGTGGAATATATAATCTAGAATTTTTTGCATATCCTTTAGCTACTTGACATATCTTTCACCTTGAAACATACCTTGTCACATCTCTCTTCATCCTTGGCCAAAAGTATTTTTCCTCCACCAAATCTACTGTCTTCATCTTATCAAAATGTCCATCCAAACTGTCACTATGAAATTCTATAATTATATTGTCTTGTAGAGACCCAACTAGAATGTATAATTATTTCCCTTTGAAGAGATAAATTTCTTGCTTAAGATACTCATCATGAATAGCATTTGTCCCACCTATTAATGGATTTCTACACTTCTCAACTATCTTAACAAAATATGGATCAGTGTCATATAATTATTTCATAGCTTTAAATATAACTACTTCACTCACCATAGTAGTTAATAATGCTACCCTCCTAATCAATGCATCAATTACCTGATTATGTTTTCTTCATTTATGATTCAACACAAAAGTATAGCCCTGCAAGAAATAAACTCACTTTACATGCCTAGTATTCAATTTTTTTTGTGTATTCACATAATTCAAATCCTCATCATCTATAAATAAGATAAACTCCTTAGGCACCAAGTAATGTCTCCAATATCTTAATGCTTGTAAAATTGCATAAAGTTAAACAACATATGTAGAATACTTTGTTCTTACCTCATTTAACTTCTCATTGAAATATGCTATTTGCTTTCTTTATTGACTCAACATAGCACAAATTTTCACAAATGAAGCATCACAATCAACCTAAAACACTTTGTTAAAATCTGGTAATGCTAAAATTGGTCTTTCGGTAATCTTCTTCTTCAAATTTTCAAAACTTTCTGTGGTTACTCTAGTCCATGAAAATTCCTTCCATCTCATGCAATCTATTATTGGTGCCACAATACTACTAAATTCTTAATAAAATTTATGTAAAATTTTGATAAACCATAAAAACTTATTACCTCTATAACACTTCTTGGAATAATCCACTCAACAATTGATTTTATCTATTTTTCATCTATTTTTACACCTTTTGCTAAAATTACAAATCTGAAAAATATAAAACTATTATGCATAAACTTGCATTTCAAATTTTCATACAACTTCTCGTTTCATAATAAATTTATTAGAATTCTCAAATGTTGTAAGTGTTCTTCTTTAGTATTATTTAATATAAAAATATCATCAAAAGAAACAACCACAAACTTACCAATATATTCTTGTAGCACTATATTCATCACCCTCATAAATGTGTTAGGTACATTAGATAATTTGAAGGGCATCACCATCCACTCATATAAGCCATCCCTAGTCTTGAATGTAGTTTTCCACTTATCTCCTTCACAAATTTGAATATGATAATAAACACTCCTTAGATCAATCTTGGTAAAATATTTTGCTCCTACAAGCACATCCATCATATGATCTAACTGAGGTATAGGAAACCTATATTTTATTGAAATTTTGTTAATTACTCTACTATCCACACACATTCTCCATCATCCATCTTTTTTTGGAGTTAACAATATTGGTGTTTCACAGGGAATCATACTCTCCCTTATCACCTTCTTTCATAGAAATTTATTAACTTGTTTATTTAATTCTACAAGTTCTGTTGGACTCATCCTATAAACTGTCTGATTGGGTAGAGTTGATCTTAGAATCAAATCAATGTGATGTTGAATATCTCTCTTTGGTGGTAAACCATCTGGGACTCATTAGGGATAAAATTTTCATATTCTTTCATCACTCTTGCTACGTCTATTATTATTGACACCATTTATGTTTCTCCATTCTTTGCTACTAATACATAACGACAACTTGCCACCTTCATATATTGGATAAATTCTTTAGTAGAGAGCATGCTTTCTATCTTCTCTTTTTCTTTAAGAAGTAAAAGAACTACCTTTGTAACACCTTTCTAAAAATTTTATGTGTTCTTTGATCCATCATGAATTACTTTCCTATCAAATTGCCATAGTTTCCCAAATAACACATGGCATGCATCCATCATAATAACATCACACCATATTTCATCATTATAAATTTTTCCTATAGAGAACATGATTAAGAACCTTTTATCTACTGCAACTTCATTCCCATTATTAAACCATAATATCTGATAAGGATTTGGATACTTTTCACATTATAAATTTAGTTTCTTTATCATTTCATTAGAAACCATATTTTCACAACTACCACCATCTATAATTACTTTGCATACCTTTCCACCTGAAGTACATCTTGTTCAAAAAATATTTAATTATAGCCATGCATCACCACTTTTTCATTATGTATTTGTTCCTTCCTTAAAGCGATCATTGTTCTTCTCATCATGAAATTCTCTCTAACATCTGCTGGTGCAACTTCAATATTTTGTGTTTTTATCTCAACCTCAACTAGATTCACTCTTGAGTGATCTTCTTGCCTCCTTTCTTGATCTTGATAGTGTGGACACTCAAATGTTATGTAGCCTTCTTATCCACATCTATAATAGACATAAGATCTATATTGATTTTAAAATCATCCTCTAGCGCTACCATAACCTCATCATCTCTAAAATACTCTTCCTCTTTATTGGTATTGAAACTCTTGTCCATTACCAGCTTGCCTTTTTATACCATATGATGATTTGCCTCTATTGGTATTAGACCCACCTCTAGTGGTATTAAACCCACCTCATCCCCTATTTGGAGGGGATCCACCTCTTCTTGGATCAAGAGACATTTCTCTAAAATTATGTCTATTTTGTTTCTCTTATGCCCTTAAAACTAATTGATAACCCTCCTCCATGCAAAGTATTCTATGCATACTTAATTCATCTTGATTAAAAAATTTCAAACCATTTTCATAACTTGCAGCCATCTATTCTTATGTTTCATTATGCTCCACTCATATTGAAATCTCATAAAATTCGTCTATATACTCTTGTATACTGTTATCATTTTTCCTTAAATTCTAAAATCTTTTGTATAAGGTTTGCACATAATCCATAGGAATAAGATTCTCCCTCAAATTTTTCTCCATTTTTTTCCATGAATTAATCTTCTCTTTACCTTTTCTCTCTCTTTTTGTTTAGGTGATCCCACCAAATCATTGCATGACCTATCAATTTCATGCATGCAAATTTTACCTTCTTGTCTTCTCTCATAGTCTTCCAATCGAAGAACTTCTCCAAGCTATTCATCCAATCTATCAACTCCTCTAGTTTTAAACTACCTCCATAATCTGCAACATGAACTTTGATTCCTTCATTTCTTTCTTCTAGAGCTTGAACCATCCTCTATTCCATTGATGGTGGTTTCTCTTGCTATTCTTCTTCTTGTTGAATTTCTTCATCATAATATGTGTCTCCTTCAGCTTCATCACCACCTTCTCTTCTTGCCTAATTGGTGATAATCTATGTTAATTATTGAACTTTCCTCTGCAGCTCTTGTATTATCCATTTCATATGTATAATACCTCCTCATCCTCTTTCCATTTCTTTCTCTTCCAAAATTCAAACTTGCTTTGATACCAGATAATGAAAGCAAAACAATAGCAAGATAATAAAATTACCAATAGGCCAAGATCTGAAATAATAAATTAGAATTAATTATTATTAAATAACTTGAAATAATTACAAACCCAAACCATGGTTAAATAATCTTCAACATGGAATTTAGAGTTGACATACAAAAATTTGAAAAAAAAAATGTCTATTTTTTAGCAGCCACTATATATAGTAAGTTTCATATGCAAGTGTGTGCAGCTCTAAAAATCTCCTAAAATACTCTAAACATAATAATTAGCTTAAGGGATGAAATTCAATTGAAGTTGACATTTGTTTCTGAAAATATATAATTATCTTGAATAGAACATTCTTGAAAAAATCATTAAAAATTAATTTCAAACCCACATATGATCATGTATGGCCTTCAAAAACTATCAAACTCAACTCTAAGTAAAAGAGCTCAAACTTATTGAGATGGTTATTTTAGCACGTAGAAGAGCTCAAATGGAGCTACGAATCAAAAGTTATGGCCTCCAAAAGATCGACCTATTTTTTTTGCATAAGTGTTGTGAAATCACATGTGACTTGTTCATCCATGGGCTTGAATTTTATACTATAAAATGCATTATCATCCAAATATTATATCCTTACCTAAATTAAGATGGTGTTAATCCAATCCAAACATTTTGGTTTAATATGTGTTGAAGTGGTGAGGTCAATGTGGTGGATTGACTTGTTGCAATGATGTTCTTCTAACTTCCACATTCAATGAAGACATGGAGAGGATGTCCATTAGCCCAAAACTTAGTGAGGGAGAGACACTCTAATTTGTCATAAGTGTTAATGGAAATGATAGTAAATCTCATACAAGTGGCATCTAGATATGTGTCATCAGTTGACATGGGACCTGATGTAAACTAAAAAATCAAATATTGGTGCATATGGCATAACTAAGAATGATTTTGTGAGCTTGTATGGTGTCAATGGCACCATTTTTCACCTCAATACTTCTTACCTTTATCTGCTACAGAAGTTGTTAAGAGTCATGATGTTGCATGGTATTATTAGGCCAATGTCTCTATCACGACATGCTTTTGTTATGAACATGTGATTAAATGGTAATTTTATGCAAATTAGCTCTTGTGCACAATGGTAGATGAAAAAAATAACTTATGCTTCACCTTTTCCTTTGCTTCAATATTTGTAGTATTTTGTTATACTTTTACCAATGTGTCAAAAGTAATGAAATCCATATTTGTACAAATATAAGGTGGAATTCCAATGATGTAATTTTTCACCTTATGTGCTCCTTCAAATTATTGTAAAAACACATAATGTACTCATCAAAATCATTGGTGTATTATTGAAATGATTATTCCTTATTCTATCACAACTCACAGATGTATTTCTTAACTTATTTAATTGAAAAGCCTCGTTTAGTTTGTCACAATTCACCATGGGTCTTCTAAAAATCCTCCTCTTTCCTTCTATAACTAATCAACTCAAATCATCTTGGAAAATATTTTAAAAATGGGATGATTTACGAGAGACTTTTTTCACTAAAACCCATGTTATTTGAAAATTTGTGAGTCGACATTCAATGTAATTTAGTAAGTAGACCATTGTAATACGAAGATCATTACGTCATATTTGTTGTTATTAATGATATGCAAACAACTAATGTAGTATATATACTCTTTCACTAATACTTTCAACTATGATTTTGGTATAGGGTCCTATTCTACCAAACAAATCCTTTATTTTAAAATTAAATAGATAGCTTATTAAATTGAATATGTGTGTATTTCTTTTTATCTCCCTAAATGCATCAATGAACCCATGTACTTATAGAATTTTTACATTTTAAATATTTTTGACGAGGAAGTTAAAATAAAAGGGTGAGAGATTTGACAAATAGTGTATAAATAAATAAAATAAAATCGCAAGAAGGGAAAAGGGGCCTATAAAAATATGAAATGTTGTGTAGGAGTACAATCCTAGTAAAACAGAGCATGAAATCCTAAAACAATATTTTTCTCACTCTTAAAGTTTCCAAGATCATACCAAAGCAAAAAAATAAATTTTTTTTGTAAAGTTTCATAAATTCAAGATTAAATAATGATATTATCATTATTTTAAGGTGAATAAAAAATAAAATTGCAAAAAAAAAATATAAAATAAATAAAGTTCATAGTAATTTTTTTTTGGGATATAAATAAAAATTTGAAATAATGATCTATAAATATATAAACAAACAAATACCATACTATATATATACATACATATACCCTATAAATATATAAACAAACAAATACCATATTATTTATACCTACATACACCCTACCAACTAAACGCAAAAGATAATAAAATATATCCGTGTCTAAAATACAAGAGATCTTACCTATCAAAAGGTAATCACATGTGTTGTGATTTGTAAATCCAAATACATATTCGAAAATGAAAGAATATTTTTTTGTTTATTCATATATATATGCACTAATTTATTAGTGCTGATATATCTTATAAGCATTTACTTTCTGATATGTCTTATAAGCATTTACTTTCTGATGTCTTATAAGCATTTACTTTAGGGGAATGGCACATAAAGATAATTCTATGAGAAGACGCAATAAAGAAACCATTGGAAGACTGCCACATGGAAGCAAAGATAAGGACTCGTTATACCAAATATTCGAAAGTGTTATTCTATCCTATCTAATGTTATTAGAAGTTTTACTTATTATATCTGAAATTAGACGAAGTATATAGTTGTGTGCAATTTTGGAAGAAACAATGTCATAGTTTTGTATGTAATAGTGTTATGCAAACTTGTCATCCGTTAGGTTTGGATAAAACATGATGTACATAAGTGATACGTCAAATATCATCTCAATATCACCCAACCCAAAAGAAGGCAGTTATCATGCTCTTCGTGAGGGAGAGTTAAAAGGTGCCACTATGAACTAAACGGTTCAGATTTTTTATTTTATTTTCTTTATTTATAGATCAAATTCCATATCACCATTAAACCATTAAACATGTACCCTGCTCTTTGTCAAAGTCAATATTATTAAAAAAAATCATTCAATATTTATAAACAAATATATCATTTAAAAATAGATGTTATATAAATATCTCAATATTTTATTTATGAAAAGAAAAATATTTTCAAAACAAACGTGAAGATAGACTAATTTTAAAAAAAATAAAAATTATTCTATTAAAAAATTTATGGATTGGGAAAGCACTAATTCTTTAATCAATATATATTCTAATGAATATATAATTATTTCATATTTATATATATATATATATATATATATATATATATATATATATATATATTCAAATTTATTTTAATCTATTTTATATTATAAATTATTTTAATAAGTTTAATTTTTTATATTTTTTAATTTATTATTATTTTTTTTATTGGAGTTATGAATCATGAATTGGTTTGGGATATAATTAGGGGTTTAAATTTCTAAATGATTATTTGCTACATGTATCAGATATATCAACAGCCACAACTAACTTGAGAATATCAATAACAATTAGAATTGGTCCAAGAATACTCACAACAACCACCACCGACCCAAGAATATTACAACCACAATCAACCCAAGAATATCCACAACAACCACAATTGGTATAAGACTACCAACAATAGCCATAATCGTCTTGATAACACCCATGATAGTAGGATGCCCACAACAACCATAATTGGCTCAAGAATACTAACAATAACCACAATCGGCTCAAGAATATCCACAATGGCCACAATTGACCTGAGAATATGAATGACAGTGAAATGCCTACAACAGTCACAATTAACTCAAAAATACCCTCACAACAACCACAACCGGCCCAAGAATATCAACAATCGCCACAACCAATTCAAAAATACCCACAATACCCACAACTGACTCGGTAATATGAATAATGCCCAAATGCCCAACACAGACTCGATAATATGAATAATGCCCAAATGCCCACAACAGCGACAACTAGCTCAAAATAATCAATGAAAACCACAACCGACTGAACAATACCAACAAGAACTACAATCAACCTAAAAATACCAACAATAATCATATCCGACTCAAATACTTTAATAAAATTTGAACCTAAATAAAACTTGGAACAATCAACCCACCTTACCAACTCACCTACATCTTATTAATAAAACTAATTTATTTTTAAATAAAAAAATTATTTAATTTTTTTATGAAATAATAATTAACTGCTCTCTATTTTAATAATTTAAAAATAAAATAAAAAATACATTGCATAGAAAATAATATACAATGATAAGATGTGAGGCCGAAAATCAATACGAATTTAAATTTGACAAGCCAAAACAAAGAAACATTAAAAAACTAAATATTTAATTGTTACAAACTCAATATGTAATTATAATCCTTCATAAATTTTGCAGTATAATACAATTCACTCGAATCATTTCATATGATCACCGAAAAAAAAAAGTTCTCTTATCATTTGATACGGTCAATAAAAAATTCAGCTACCGTAACCTCGTACGAATAAAACAACTGGCAAAGTTTGACATAAGAATTAAATATTCATTCGATAAAATGTATTATTTTAAATATTAATATCGAGGAGGTAGGGTTAGTGAATATATGCTTGCTTGTACTACAGATTGTCATCTACAAGACGGAGCGTAGTAGTATAAAAAGGACCCATGGGGCAGCTCTGATTAATCATCGCTCTGTGAGATTCAGATTCTAATTTATTTTTATTTTTATTTTGAGAAAGTGGATCCATGGCGGGGAGTGAGAGAATGGGAAGGAGAATTATGGTTGCTGTGGATGAGAGCAAGGAAAGCATGTATGCATTGCAATGGGCTGTTGATAATCTCCTGGATCAAAAAGAGCATGAAAAAATTATTCTTATGCATGCAGAGACCCCAGCTGTATCCAAACTTGCATTAGCAGGCCATGGTACTTACTATTCCCATCCTCTGATTTCTGTAACTCATATTATATATAATATCATACTCCTAATGTTTTTCTATAAACCTTTTTGGGTTTCTGCAGCAGCAGTATCCGCAGGGCATCATGTGTTGGACATAGCCGGAAGAGGCGAAAACCTCATCACACACAGAGTTTTATCTCATGCAAAAGAGATTTGTGAGAGAGGCAATGTATGTTTTCATTTCGGGAAAAAGAAAAAAAAAACTTAAGCAATTCTTTACGTTACTTTTACAAGAATTCTATTTGAAAAAGGATTTTGGTAAAACTGTTTAGAAATTTACTATTTTAGAAATTTACACAGACCAGAGTTCTTAATATAGATAACTATTCATTAACTTCTACTAAAGGCCCTTTTCCATTGTTATGGACTATCAAAGCCTCAATTCTTAAAGAATTGTGTTGTTAATTGGTGTTGCAGGTGAGCGTAGAAATTAAGGTGATGACAGGAGAAACACAGTATGCCATTTGTGAGTCAGCTAACGAACTGAAAGTAGATCTTTTAGTTGTTGGAACTCATGGCCATGGAGCACTTAAGAGGTGATTTAATTAAATGTTTTATATATAATGTTTTCAGGTTTTTTTACTTTGTATATTTTGCATTTATTTTTGTCTGGGGACTATTCACAATATGTGTCTGATGAAACTATAATGCGTGTTGCAGGGCTGTTGCAGGAAGTGTAAGCGAATACTGCAAACGCCATTGCGAGTGCCCTGTGCTGGTTGTCAAGAAACCTCATCACTGAAATAATATGGAAGTACCATGACATCAAAAGTTTCAGGTCACAGTTTGAGGAAATCGAATCTGTGATTATTAAAGAAATAAAAATGTGTGTCACATTTGGCTACTTTATTTAGACAGCCGGAATAACAATCTGTGATGGTATATAGTTTAGCTTCTTTGTGATTCATATATATGCTTTTATATTGTCATCTACGTGATGTGTTATTTTGCAAAATAAATTGGAGTGCGGACTGATAGTTAACTCCTTTTAGAATGTCAGAAACCGTGGCTTGGTCCGGTTATACATGGACTTCTTTTTCTTCCTCTTTTTTTTTAAAAAAAATCAAAAGATTTATTTAAAAGAATTAAAGTATGGATAAAGGATTAGTTTTAGGTAGGTTAAAGAAATAAAGAAACAAGAGAAAATATACTTATAAAAGAAATAAAGAAATATGAGAAAATGAAAGTATAAATTAAATTGATTCTTAGAAATTATTAAAAATAAGTAGATTTTATTTAATTTTTTTTTAAATTTAAAGTTGTTTAATGATAATTTTTTTTATTTATCTTTAATTATTTGAAGTGTTTCTATTTTGAATATAAGTTAAAGCAAATTTAACTGGTTTTTCAATATTTATTTAGTTAAAATATCAATTACAACATTTTTTTTAATCTTTAGATATATAAATTTAAATGATGATACAAAACTATTATTATATAAATTTAATTTTAGTAAAAATATTATTGATTCATCATTAATTTAATTTAAAAAAAAATTGGATTGAAAAACAAATTATATATATAATATAACTTTATTTTAAAATTATTTCAATATAAATTTAATTTTAGCAACAATATTATTTATTTATTATTAATTTGGTTTGTAATTTTTTTAAATTAAAAAATAAATTATATAAATAATTAAACCTTTTTCAATTTAATTTTTAAGACACTAAGTTATCTTCATTAGCAATGCCATTTATTACAAGATTGAAAGCAAAATCTTATAAGGAAAAGCAAGAGAAAACTAATCCTTCCCATCTACACTTAAATTTAAAACTATGACAGTAAGTCCATGGTGTAACTCGTCAATTATTATTAACTTATTGAGAGTTGATGTAGTTGAGAGTGTTTAACTTAAACCTCCTACAATATATTCAAGGTCAACTTAAACCTTATATTTACATTATAGATAAGTTTAATCACCACCACCACCACCACCACCACCACCACCACCACCACCACCACCACCACCATCATTTTATTTGTTGATTTAATTTTTTATTTGTTAATATATGTAAAGTATAAGCCCATCCAACATGGTTTGAAAGAAAAAGGATAAATAAGAGCATGTTAAAGGTTAATGTCAAGTTTAATGTAATATGTATTAATCTTATTTTCTTAAAAAATATTTTTAATATTAATTTATTTCAATAGTTTTCAAATCTTGGTGATTGTGATTGTGATTGTAATGGTGATAATTATAATTCTAAGTGTAATGATAATATTAGTCTGATAATAAATATTTTTAACATTGTTTAGAAAAAAAATGAAAAGGTGAAAAATCTTTTTTAAGGTCAATGATGTCAAACATATTATTTATAGTTTGGAAGACATATTACACCAT
The DNA here is from genome assembly GCA_037957365.1 of Torreya grandis. Lineage (NCBI taxonomy): Eukaryota > Viridiplantae > Streptophyta > Pinopsida > Cupressales > Taxaceae > Torreya > Torreya grandis. Next base: position 1,049,823 of record JARHVA010005366.1, read on the forward strand.
TTAATACCACCTCATACTCCCATTACACATGCTTCAAAAATAAAAAGTAGATTAATTTTTTTGGTGAGATATGTCATAATGTATCATTCAAATGTACATTTTATTTTATCTTTTGATATTACCCTCAATTATATGTGAGCATTTTTATTCAATAATACATGTGCAATAATATTTCACTACTTCAAATAATTTGGCATATTATCCTCATTCTCTTTCTCTTTAATATTTTTGTAGCTACGATTATTGTAGACATTTGAATCTTAATTGGAATGATATATATTCTATGTACCTCTTTTATCTTTTTATAATCATGATCATTGATAATTAAATATCATATAAAACAAAAATAAAAATTAAATAACATATTTAATATTTAATTTATTAAAAAATATTATTTTTATTTGAATAAATAAAATTTCAAATTTTAATTGAAATGATATATATTTTTTATAATTTATTTATCTTTTTATATTCATGATTATTGATAATAAAATATTATATAAAATAATAATTAAAATTAAATAATATCTATACCTAATTCATTAAAAAATAATTTACTTTTTTGGATTGAAACCCTATTTTTTATATGTATTAGATGCATGGAATAATTTCTTATTTCTTGACATTGAAATCTAATACAATATTTAAAATATACAAATTTAAGTCAAAATATTTAAATATGAAAATGGTTCAAAAATTTTATATTAAATTTTTAAAATTATTATTGTAATTATTTATTTTCTAACTATATTTTAATATTAATTTATTTTAAAATATTTAATTATTTAAATTATAATATTATATATTTAAATTAATTTTAAATAATAATAATAGTAATATATAAACTTATATCATAATAAAATACTATCATTTTAATCTTTACATTATAATGAGTTTTTTTCAAAGGTAATTGGTAATATTGCTTGGAAATGATAGAACCATTATCTTCTTTTAGATGCATTAATACAAGCTTAATTTATTTTATGTCAAATTCCTCCAAACAAAATATCAAAATTTATGAATTTTCCAAAGGTAAGCCTCTTTCTCTAGGGTTTCCTTTTCTTTTAGAAATATTAGCGTGGAAGGTTTAGAACTTATTTAAAATTAGGTCTAGTTGAACTTAAGGTTGAAAGGAGGGAATGTTTTCTTTAGGGATAATTTTAAGAAGGGACCCCTAAAAGATTGCTCTAAAATCTTGGTGAGTCCTAGATTTAAAGCATAATTCCATTGGTGAAACTTTGGTAAAAGCACTACACCAATATACATTGACTGGTGATTTCTATTAAATCTTTCAAAAAACTTATAAAATCACTGGTGAATCAAGCATCATATTCAAATCAAAAAATAATAGCAAAAACACAAATTAAATCCCTTTCCCCAAACACATTTATCACACAAATAACATGGCAATAGTTTGATTCCCTTAATAGATAGGTTTAAATCATTGAAAGTGTGAAAACATTTGCAAATATTTAAAACTTGTATTGCTTACTTAGATTGTACTTCACTATTGGCTCTTTAAACTCCTCCTTAGCCTCCTCTTTTAATTATCACTCATTTCATGATTCTAACAATATGTAGGGATTATAATTATTACTTGGATTGTGATTCATTTTTGGCTGCTCAGACCCTTCCTTTCCTCATCTTACAACTGTCACTAAAATTTTGATTCGCATGACCACAAAAGAATAAAATTTTAACAGAAATAAAGTTATATGAATTTAGGTTTTAGGGTTTTACGGTTTTAGGGTATTAAACAATTTGAAGCACCTATGTAGATTTATTTTATAAGAGGTAATTTGTGTTAATTGAAAAACCAATGGAGAAGGAGCTTAGATGGTGAGTAGTATAAAGTCAAGATCTTATTTATAATTCCTTATTTTTAGCAATTAAATTTGTCCTTTTTAAAGACTATATTTATCTTTTTTTCTAGAGCCAAATTTGATGGCCATATTATGTATAAATTGAGTAAAATTCTCTATAAGTCTCTCAAAAGACCAATCAAATAAATAATAAACAAAGTATAGGAAAAAATGTGAAAAAGAATTAGAGTGCAAATTATAAACCAACTATAGGGCCATAGGGAAAGACAACTTTGAAATATGAGACTGACATAATCTAAAAATATATTCAAAAAAATTTCATAATTTTAAAATTATAAACTATATAATAAGGTATACTAAAATGCCTTAACCACATCCATATTAGCTTTTCATGTCACGACCTCTTTTCCCTCACTATGGACCTATTGCATGCGACATATGCTAAGAGGAGAACACATGGAACTAACCCTCCCACCACATCACACACAGTCATAAATATTAAATAAAATTTAAATCTATGTAAATGAAACTATCAATCACCATATAAATAGTTAAAAACTATGATGAGGGGTAAAAACCTATCAGAAGTGAAGTGGGGAGAGGTATCTGATGAAGGAAGGTTGTAATGCATGAGGAGATTGATAGATTGTGTGGGGGGTGGGTAGGAAGAAGGAGGTTGATTCATGTTTTAGAGGCATCCATGCTACCTTTATGCCATCACCAATTCATCCTTAGCCTGAGTCAATTCCCTAAGTTCTACACCTTAACTCATGCTATGACCATGCAAATGGAGGGATCACTGTCATATAAAGAATAGTTAAAACCCAGTCAAAAGCACATAATTAAGGAGGAAGATTTGCATGAATTTTTTTAAAAATACTTGATTGATTGACGCTATATAGAGATGAATAAAATGAACGCATTGGTGATGAGGAGATATTGGAGGATTCAATTTCTTTTTCTTTTAGAATCTATTCAGTTTAGAAAAGAGGAATATGTGTCTTTATATAGAGGAGACCGAAATCTAAGAAAAGAAGATGGAGGCATCTATTCTATAAAGCCTTTTGGCCAAGGATGCACAGGCTCATTAGTGGAGGCATAGCAGCCTAAAATGGGTGAATGACATTTAGACATAGCTTTTATGTATAGTAGATCCAAGTGGTATAAAAACTCTCCTTCCATTTTTGGGGATGGTATTTTTTGCCATAGAAGATCAACTTGAGAAACTATTGAAGGAACAGTACATTCCCTAATGTCCATTGGAAAACATTGGTAGCTTGCCAATGGGTCGAGCCGAGCCAAAAAATGATGAAGGTGTCCATCAGCAAAGACAAACCCATAAAGGGTATTTTCTTCTATTACATGGATTTTGGCCATAGAAGATAGACACATAAAGCAATAGTCCCAAATGGAAATTGATATTGCCATTTTATAAGCCTTTGAAGCTATGGTAAATGAGTTTGATTTAAACTTATGTCATATATGTCTCCTTTTATTTGGTGATCAATATAGTTTATTTGAGCAACCCAAGATCAACACCCCACCATACTTTTGTATCAGCTATTTCAATTCAAGCAAAACCACATTCCATTTTAGTCAAGTATTTCAATAGGCACCGGGTAAGTATAATATTTTATTTAAATTGTTAGATAAATATAATGTATTTATTTCTAAAAAACTAGAATAAAATGAATTTTTCATTACTAGAAAGAAAATGATAATGCTACTTATTGTTATGGAAATCAAATGATTTTATATCAAACAATAAAAGAAAAAAAAAGTATTCAGATATTCGAGAGACATAACATATAACAATATCAGCTTATTTAATATTAGTTGATATATACAATTTTACATTATATATCTATTTATAAACATTAACATGGTCTTTATACCCAGTTCGGTGAAAAGAGTAGAATATATCATTAAGTATATGATTTTTTTTATGTACCTAGATTATAAATTTATGAAATACATTTGATCTAGTCTGTAAAGTTACATGCATAAACCTAGATTGTGACAATATTGATTAGATACATGAAATCACCATAAAGCAATCTAAGTTGTCATAAAATAATATTTTGAGCAGACCCTTACTTTGATTATTGTTGATCTTTTATGATGAATTTTCATTAAGAATAGTATGAAAATAAATATTCTTCATTCTATGTTTGAATCCTCAATTTCAGAACGCACCTTTCAAGCATATAAAGGATTTATTTAAAACTAAATTCATGTTCAAAATAACATTCTTAAACTCCATGCGTATAAGTTATTTTCTAGAAAAGGTCACCTAAGTAGACTAAAGGTATAATTGTCAAAGAAAAATAATGTTGTTGTAAATCGACATGATGATTAAACTAGGAGATTAAGTTACAAATTTTTTTTCTACCTTCCTATTCAAGAATTTGCTTTTGAAATGTAATACAATAATTTATTTTAAGTATTTTTTCTTTTAAATCTCAACTTAAACCAAGAATTTAAGGTTAAACAAAACTAAGTAGTGTTTAGAATTAAGCAGTGCCTTTGGCTCATGTTTATGGGTAATATCATTGTGCTTGAGATACTACATCCATAACCTAACACAATTGTAATAACGATATTTAGGCATCATCCCTATAAACTATCAGGAAGAAATAAGGACCATGTCTTGTCATTAATACCAAGTGGTGGGATAATCCCTCTTGGTCAACAAATACTAATTAAGATAAGCAATAAAATTGAGCTACCTTAAATGATTATGATTTGAGAACTTATGAGATAGAAATAGAGAAATTACATTTCTTATTCAAAACTTGGTACCACAAAAAATGAGCAATAAAAACTAGGATTAAGAGTGTTAAACCAGTTATTATAGATAAACTACCAACCATATGGCTCTCAGATATCAAAAATTTGGTAACAACAATTGTACGGATTAGGTTGTCTAAAGCAAGGATCAAAAAATGTTGATGTAAATAAAAGTGGAAAGCAGATGTAGCTTGCAAATGTTAATTTCTATTTTTTGTTAAGATTTAAGGCTAGTTTAGTTAAACAAGTACTCAGTTAGTCTAACCGATAATTTTTACACTCTTATTTGGGTAGTAATCATAGAGGTACCATCTATAAAATTGGGTCCCAGAAAGAGCTGCATACCCAGATCTATAGTTCACATGAAACTTAGAGTAGAAAATAGAACTACATGTATACTATACCTTGATCTTGTTTGGAAGAAAGTATGTAGGTAGTCTGGGAAGCAAAGGATGCTTCCATAATGCAGGTGATTAGGATGAGGTTGGGATTGTGCACTAAACAAGATTAAAGCTAAATAAAAGAGCAAGACCATTATAATAAATCCATAGTTTAGATAAATAAAGTAAAGACAAATTTTTTATGATATTCTCGAAAGGATCTTGATTGGATCATCATAGTTCTTAACGATTTAGGCCAAATTCCAAGGTGGAATGCAACTTTTTATTATATGTTTTATATATGCTACTATCACAATGACCTCGATGCTTATCTAGTAGAGATGAGAAATGAACAATGAGTGACTTAGGATCTAACTGATCCTGATGAGTCAAGTCTCGAGCTAAAGCATAACCTACTCATTTATAGATGCCTAACCTATATGGTTAGATGCTTGTCCATCTGATAAAGGATATTAGATGCCTAACCTATATGGTTAGATGCTTTCCCATTTTGAAAAGGATATTATATTCTTAACCTGTATGGTTAGGTACTTATCCAGTTGGAAAAAGATATCCAATAGGATAAATTATACCTGAGTTATATTCATAGACAAACATTAATTTTTTCTTAAAAAAAAATCTATGTTTTAGGATCTAGGAAGTGTGTTATCTACATAATGGTATCAAATCCTAGGTTCAAAATATATGCCTTAAGCCTACTACGACCTATGCTTAGTAAAATATTAATTATTGATGATAACTTGTTGAGAAAACTAAAAACTATGAGAAACTAATTTGGTTAAAAATGGTTGTTCAAACATGGCTCATGGAAAGACTTTAGTGAAAGAAAAAGAAACAAATAACAAGGTGAAAATTAAACTTCCCTCCACATCGAAAAAACCCATTTACATTTCTAACTTGGATAGAATAGCTGAAAGTCAAAGTAAAATCAAATCTTTGAACATGGAGCTAGTTAAAAAAAAAGCTATGATTGAACCTATAGTCAAACGTTCATTTAAGAGGCCCTCAACAATAACATATTTTCCATTTAGAATGAGTTCTAATGCACCTTACATCAGCCCTAAAGTATGTAAGGAATATAACCAATGCCATCAGAAGACAAATTTCTTGAAGAAATGGAACTAGATGATGAAGATTCTATTTAGAAGAATTTTTCAATCAATGTTATACAAACATCTATATGTTATAGTTATAAAACGTATCCTTTATAAAGCTAAGAACTCTATGTAATAAAGATTTTAATAAGATTATCAAATGCTTACATTTTTTCAATCTTATGTGTGACTATGATTAATAATATAATGTATGAAAAAATTAGAGTTATAAAAAAACAAATTGTGCTCTCAATCATCTTGAATGAAAACTTAAGGGATTGTGTTATATATATTAGGAAACAAAATGGAAAGACCTAGATGATAAACTAAGAATCAAAGGTAAAATGTGAGATATGCACAACCCAATAATGAAAATGTTGAACAACAGGGTCCAAAAAGTAGAGAACCAGGGATTGAAGCCGTCATCAATTTGTTAACTGAGCAAAGACATAAAGTGGACTCACTTGAGGAGGTGATTAATGATATCAGTTTAATGCAAGAAAATATAAAAAACATAATGAAACCTAACCTTGTAAATTTGTTTGAAGAAGATCCACCACCAGTTAATGAATGGGAGGTTATAGTTCCTAGAATTGAGGTTCCATTTTCTAATCTTAGCAAGGATTTGAAGAATATTTTACCCCTAAGTTTGATAAAAAAACCAATTAGGTGAAGGATTTTATAATTGGTTAAAGGATATGGATAAGTAATTCTAATGGAGAACCTAAAATGATGTAACTAAAGTATTGTGGGGATCCTACCAATTGGTAGGAGAGGAAGCTAGCTAGTGGACTAATGTGAAGGATTTATACAAAATAACCAGGGAAAATATGACCTAGGATCATTTTGATCTCTATTTTAGGAAGAGATGGTTACCCTAGTTATTATTTAATGAGAAGACTATTGAATATTGGGATAGACTCACTAAATTACTTAAGTATGTACCCATGTACCAGAAGGAGGAAAGAGGTTAGAATAGAAAGTTCATCCTAAGATTGAATGCAAATATAGGAGATAAAGTAGATATGTACGGCCTTGAGAACATGAAAAAAGTGATATAAAAATATCTAAAAAAATAATTGAAATTATAGGCCCTAGTTGTGGCAAGATAAAACTATAACAATGATAGAAACAAAGCCTTCAAAAGGAAATCAAATTTTAAGAGAGAGCAAGTTGTGGATAAAGACCCAAGAACAAATCCAACAGGCAGAGTACTCCCACAAAATCAAAATCAGAGAAATATTTTTGGAACTTACAACAAGAGAGGAGGAGATAATAATAGGAATGATTAAAGTAATTACAATTTTTCCATGTATCCTCCATAGATTTTAGGTAGAAGAAATGATGCCTCGAGGAACCCAGTATCAAAAGGGATGCTACGAGGATGTTTTTCTTGTGAAGAAAATCACATTAACTGAGAGTATCCAAGGAGATAGGGACAAATAAGGGCCAATCAACCTTAGAGGGGACCCCAACAAAGGATCAATGCTATAGTAATGAATCACCAAAATTAATACAAGAATGTGTCAGTTGAAGCTATAAGTATATTAGTGGGTAAACCCAATTCAATTCTCGTACATACTAGTTCATCAAAATGTTGTATTTTTTTTGAATTATTAGGAAAAATGTCTCTCCTAGTAAAACACATGATTTCATCATGGACGGTCTAGTATGGGGATAAGAAAATGTCTCAATGTCTACCCAAGGTAAAATTATAATTTTCAAAATTTGAGATAAACTTAGACCTATTTGTAGCACCCTTAGGAGCCTCTGATGTGATAATAGGGACGAGTTGTCTCACCAAGCACCAAGCCAAAATAGACTATTATATAAATTTTGTTAGGTGTTACAATGATGAAGTGAGAAGGGTCATGATTCAAGGTGGACATAAGCACACAAAAGTAGAAACCATATCAGTTGTGCAACTAAAAGAGAGAAGGAAGGGAGCTCTAATTTTCATGGTAACGACAAATGATAAGGATGAAAGCAAAGATAAACCAACCCTAAAAGAGTATCCATTTCTAATGGTATTTGAGGATGTATTTCCTAAAGAATTATGTAGAATGCCCCCTATGAGAAAATTTGATTTCTTAATTGATATTTTACCCATAACTGTGCTAGTTTCTAGAGCAGCATAAAAAATGAACCCAACTGAGTTGATGGAACTTAAAATTCATCTAGAAGAACTCTTGAGTAAAAGATTGAAGATATCAAGTGTGTCTTGTTGGAGAGTGCCAATCTTATTTTTTAAAAAGAAAGATGGAACTCTAAGATTATGCATTAATCATAGAATGGTAAATAAGGTAACAATTTAGAATAGATATCACCTACCTCTTATAGAAGACATTTTTGAGCAAATGAAAGGAGCAACAGTTTTATCAAAGATAGATCTTTGATCAAGATATCATCAGTTAAGAATAAGGGAGGAAGATATTCCAAAAAATACTTTCAGGACCAGATATGGACACTATGAGTTTACTATAGTACCAATTAGGATAACAAATGCTCCTTCAACATTTATGATTTTAATGAATAGTGTTTTTTTTTATAATTGCCTGGATAAGTTCATCTTGGTGTTCATAGATCACATTTTGATTTAATATAAGAATGAGGAAGATCACTTAGCACATCTTCAATTGGTTCTTTAGAGCTTGAGAGAACTTAAACTATATGGTAAGTTGTCCAAATGTGCATTCTTTAAGAAGGAAATACATTATCTAGGCCACATCATATCCAAAGAAGGAATTATAGTAGATCCAAATAAGATAAAGGCAATAATGAACTATCCAATCCCTAAGAATGTATCAGAAGTAAGGAGTTTCACGGGGTTAGTAAGATATTATAAGAGATTTATTGAAGGTTTTTATAGGATCTCCAACCCGATTATGATATTTAAAAAGAAAGGTAATAAGTTTATATAGACATAGTAGTGTGATAAAGCTTTCAAGATTTAGAAGGAAAAATTGATGATGACACCCATCTTGAAGGTACCTAATCTGAATGAACATTTTTTGGTTATAACAGATGCATCTAACAAAGTATTAGGATTACTCATTCATAATGATGGTGTAATTTCATATGAGTCCAAGAAATTGAAAACCCATGAAGTAAACTATACCCCTCATGATTTAGAATTGGTGGAAATTATTCATGCTTTACAAAAGTGGAGACATTTCCTTATTGGGTAACCTTTTGAACTAAAAATTGACCATCAAGGGTTAAAATACATATTCACTCAACCCAATCTAAATTCTAGGCAAAAAAGGTGGTTGGAGTTCTTGAGTGAGTATGATCTTGAAATTGATTATATCAAGGGAAAAAGTCATAAGGTTGTCGATGATTTGAGTAGGAGAAGAAACCTAATGAATATAACAATCCTTAGATATAATCTAAAAGGGAAAATATTGGAAGGACAAAAGTAAGATCCTTGGTATAATCAAGTGATGATGATGATGATAATAATAATAATAATAATAATAATAATAATATTAATAATATAAGAAAATTCATAAGATCCAATAACTGAAGAATATACTTTAGACAATGAGGGATTGCTTCAATATAAGAATATGATCTATGTTCTAGATGTAGAAGACTTAAGGAAGATAATTTTAGTGAAGCTCCTGATGTACCCTACTCAGGTCATCTAGGGGTAAAAACATTGTATGTCGATCTTAAAAAAATATACTTTTGGCAAGGGATGAAAAGAGATATAGTATTACATGTGTTACGATGCTTGGTATGTTAGAGGGTTAAAGTAGAACACCATCATCCTACAGGACTTTTATATCCACATGACATTCCATAATATAAATGGAAAGTTGTCATTATATATTTCATACAAGGATTAGTTATGACACCCTATAGACATGATGTTATTATGGTGGTAATCGATAAGCTTACTAAGGTAGCACATCTCATACCCAAAAATTTGACTAATGATGTACCAACCTTAGATAATTAATTTGTAAAGGAAGTAATTAGATTGCATGTATTTGTAGATAAGATCATATCAGACAAAGATTCTAGGTTTACTTTAAGGTTTTGGATGACCCTATAGTCAACTTTAGGTACACAATTAAACTTTAGCTTTGCATTTCATCTCAAGACAGATGGACAAATAGAAAAGACCAATGAAGTTGTAGAAGGCCTCCTAGGGATGTACTGTATGGATGAACAAACCAAATGGGAAGCATATCTTCCATTATTATAATTTTCCTATAATAACTCATTTCAAACATCTTTAGGTATGGTTTATTTTGAGGCTCTATATGGGAGAAGTTGTCAAATGCCACTTAGTTCGGATAACCTTGAGGACATAATAGTAATCAATCTTGAAATGTTGAAAGAAAGGGAGGAATAGGTGAAATTTATAAGGTAGAGGTTGATGAAAGCATTAGACATATAGAGGAGCTACGTAGATAGGAAAAGGGTACAAAGAGAATTCTTGATTTATGACAAGGTGTTTTTAAGGGTCAGATCACACAAAAGTTCCATAACTTTTCTGAAAAATGCATAGTTAGCTCCTTTATTTATAGGAACTTTTGAGATCCTAGAGAGAATTAACCCAGTAACCTATCGATTAGCCTTACCCCTAGTTGTGTCATATTCATGATCTCTTCCATGTGTCATTTCTTAAGAAATATGTTCCTGATAATAAGCAAAATTTAAATTGGAATGCTCTATAGGTCCAAGAATTTGATAGAATAACAATAGATCCACTTAGAGTGCTAGAGAGATGTTGATACCAATTATGCAACAAAGAGGTTGATTAGTGAAAGGTATAGTGGGATCAATATGGCGAAGGAAGTGCAACTTGGGAGGAAACTGAAGAAATAAAAAACATGTTTCCATTTTTATTTTAAAATTTATCAACTTAATCAAACTTTTGTAGTGCACTAGAACAATGCGCAATTTAAGGGGGGAGGATGTCATGACCTCTCTTCCCTCACTATGGACCTATTGCATTCCATGTATGACAAGAGGAGAATGCATGTAAAAACCTTCCAACCATGTCCCACATAGTTATAAATCTTAAATAAAATTTAATTCCATGTAAACTAAACTATCAATCACATATGAAATAGTTAAAAACTATTATGAGGGGTGAAAACCAATCAGAAGTGAAGTAGGGAGAGGTATCTGGTGAAGGAAGGCTATAATGCATGAGGAGATCAATGGATTGAGGGGAAGTAGGAGATCTATCTATTTTTTAGAGGCATCCATGCTACCTTTACACCACCTCCTCCTAGCCTGAGTCAATTCCCTAAGTTCTACATCTTAACTCATGCAATGACCATGCAAATAGAGACATCACTACTAGATAAGGAATAGTTAAAAACCAGTAAAGAGCATTTAAGTAAGGAGGAATATTTTTATGAAAAAAAATATAAATATTTGTTTGATCAACTCTTTGTAGAGAGGAAGAAATTGAATGCATTGGTGATGAGGAGATCTTGGAAAATTTGATTTATTTTTCTTTATGAATCTATTCGGATTAGAAAAGAGGAATATGTGTCTTTATATAGAGGAGACTGAAAGCCTAACAAAGAAGATGGAGGCATCTATTATTTAAATCCTTTTAGCCAAGGATGCATATATTCATCGGTGGAGGCATAACAGTCTAGAATGGGTGAATGACATTTGAACATAGCTTTTATGTATAGTGGATGCCAATGGTATAAAAAGTCTCCTTCCATTTTTTAGGATGGCCTTTTTGAACATGGAAGATCAACTTGTATAATTATATATGGAAAAATTCAATCCCTAATGTCCATTGGCAAACATTGGCAACTCGCTAATGGGCTGAGTCGAGCTGAAAAAGGATGAAGGTGTCTATTAGTAAAGTTGATCCCATAAAGGGAATTTTATTCTATTAAATGGCATTTAGCCATAAAAGATATATACTTGAAGCAACAGTCCCAAATCAAAAATGAGATTGCCATTTTATAAGCCTTTGAGGCTATGGCAAATGAGTTTGATTTGAACTTGTGTCACGTATGTCTCCTTTTATTTGATGATTGATATAGTCTATTTGAGCAACCTAAGATCAACACCCCACCATAATTTTGTATCAGCTATTTCAATTTAATTAGAACCACATTCCATTTTAGTCAAGGATTTCAACAAGAACCGGTAAGCATAATATATTATTTAAATTAAAAGATAAATATAATTTATTTACTTTTAGAAAACTAGAATAAAATGAATTTTGCAATACTATAAACAAAATGATAATTCTACTTGTTGTTATGGAAAGTAAATGATTTTATATCAAACAATAAAAGAAAAAAAAGTAAACAAATATTTTAGAGACATATAACATATAACAATATGAGCTCATTTAATATTAGTTGATATATACAATTTAACATTATGTATCTATTTACAAACATTGACATGATCTCTATATTTGGTTCAGTGAAAGGAGTAGAACATATCATTACGTAAATGTGTTTTGTTTTCTATGTACCTAGATTATAAATTTATGAAATAAATTTGGTCTAGTCTATAAATTTACATGCGTAAACCTAAATTATGAGAATATTGATTAGACACATGAAATTACCATAAAGCAATATATGTTGTCATAAAATAATACTCTGAGTGGACCCTTACTTTGATTGTTGGTGAGCTTTGATGATGAACTTTATTATCATTAATAATAGTATGAACATAAATATTCTTCATTCTAGGGTTGAACCCTCAATTTCAAAACACTCCTTTCAAGCATATAAAAGATTTATTTAACATTAAATTCAAGTTCAAAATAGCATTCTTAAACTCCAAGTCTATAAGTTATTTTCTAGAAAAGGTTACCTAAGTAGATTAAAGGTATAATTGTCAAAGAAAAATAATGTTGTTGTAAATCGACATGATGATTAAACTAGGAGATTATATTACAGTTTTTTTTTCTACCTTTCTACTCAAGAATTTTATTTTGAAATATAATGTATTAATTTATATCAAGTACTCTTACTTTTAAATCTCAACTTAGACTAAAAATTTAATGTTAAACAAAAATACGTAGCGTTCAGTATTAAGTGGTGCATATGGCTCATGTTTATAAGTAATGATGATGTGCTTAAGCTATTGCATCCATAACCTAGCACATCTACAACAAAGATATTTGGGCATCATCCCTCTAGACCATCAAGGAAAAATAAGGACCATGTCGTGTCATTAAGACCAAGGGGTGGGATAATCCCTCTTGGTCAACAAATACTAATAAAGATAAGCAAATAACTTGAACTACCTTAAACAATTCTGATTTATGAACTTATGAAACAGAAATAGAGAAAGTACATTTTTTATTCAAAACTTGGTACCACCAAAAAGGAGCAATAAAAACCAAGATTGAGTGTTAAACCAATTATTATTGAAAAACCACCAACCATATGGCTTTTAGATAGTGAAATTTTCGTAATAGTAATTGTATGGATTAGGTTGTCTAAAGCAAGGGTCAAAAACATTATTGATGTAAATTAAAGTAAGAAGGGGATGTAGCTTTCAAATTTTAATTTCTATTTCTTATTAAGATTTAAGGCTATTTCAGTTAAACAAGTATTCAACCACTTTAAGTTATACTTTTTACTCTTCCATTTGGTAGCAATTCTAGAGGAATATTTTGAAAAACTACTTCTTAGAAAGGGCTGCATACCCAGACCTACATTTCACTTGAAACTTTCAATAGAAAACAAAACTATATGCATACTACATCTTGATCCTATTCAAAAGCATATATGTAGGTGGTTTAAGAAGCCAAGGATGCATACATAACGTAGGTGATAAGGATGTGGTTGGGATTGTGAACTAAATGAGATTAAAGTTAAATAAAAATGTAAGACCATTATAATAAATTCCTAGTTTAGATAAACAAAGTAAGGATAAAATTATGTGATATACTCATAAGGATCCTAATTAGATCATCATAGTTCTTGAAGATTTAGTCCAAATTTTGAGGAAGAATGCAACCTTTTGTTATATATTTTATACATGTTACTATCATGATGAACTCAATGCTTATCTAGTAGAGATGAGTGGTGAATAGTGAGTGACTCAGGATGCAGTTGATTTGAATGAGCCATGTCTCTGGCCAGAACATAACCTACTCATATATATATATGCCTCATATGTATGGTTAGATGCTTGCTAATTTATAAAAAGATATTAGATGCCTAACCCATATGATTAGATGCTTCCCTGTTTAGTAAAGGATATTAGATGCCTAACCCATATGGTTATATGTTTTCTTGGTTAGAAAATGATATCCAATAGGATAAAGTATACCTGAGTTATATTCATAAACAAATATTAATTAAATAAAAAAATTATTGTGTTTTAGGATCTAGGAAGTGTGTTCTCTATATTTCAAATATTTTTAATTTCAATTAATAAACCATGTCAAACATAATATAATTATTACCTTAAACATTTATAAAATAAAGTACAATATGATCATGAGGCTCTATTTCCTTTATTCAATTTGTTCTTTATGCATTTTGTAAAATAAGTATCTTGCATGTCATTATTTCTCAAATAAAATCAATTTATTATTTTTTTTATAATAAGTATGTGGTAAAGACAAACCAATTAATATAATAAAGTAAGTATAGAAAAAATAGTAATGCACAAATAACATACAAGAAATTGATTTCCTCTAATAAAGAATGATGTGAAAGATAATTATTTTAAGTAATGCACAAATAACATACTAAATAAATGCAATAGATTCTCATGATCATACTTTGTTTTATTTTTAAATGTTAAAGGTAATAGTTATATTCTACTTGGTATAGATTGTTAATTAAAATTTAAAAAATATTTGAAAGGCCAATATGGATATGGTTAAGACATTTTGCCATACTTTATTATATAGTTTATAATTTGAAAATAATGAAAATGTTTTAAATTTTTTTCTTAGTTATGTCAACTTGTAAGTTAAAATTGCTATGTCTTCAAGACTTTAAAGCTTAAACAAGAAGATAATGTTAAAGGAGGATAATGACACAAATGACTTCACATTGCAAATTCGCACACCTAATGTATATTTTATTTTTAGAATTGAATGCAGTGCAAATGGAATTAAAGCTACAAGGATCGAGGTTGAGATCTTACCCCATTTTTTATCGAATTGGTGATGGCATATTGAAGTGCCAAGGCAAAAATTTAATGTTGGTCCAACACATCACTCGTGGGATTAATGGATGTTACTCGAATACATATGTGATGGTTTTCTCTATTTTTCTATTCATTTATGCAATCTATTAGTGGAAGTGAGGTTATTGGTCCAATATAGATAGTTACAATTCATTACACTATATATATATATATATATATATATATATATATATATATATATATATATATATATATAATAAGTTCGGTATAAAAGGGAACACCATAATATACTTATGCATATTTATAATAAAGTTTACAATTATGATATAGATGTTCTGTTAATCAAACAAAACACAAAAATATATATGTTTGATATGTGTGTGTGTGTGTGTGTGTGTGTGTGTCTATATATATATATATATATATATAAGTTTGGTATAAAAGGGAACACCACAATATACTTATGCATATCCATAATAAAGTTTGCAATTATGATATAGATGTTCTGTTAATCAAACAAAACACAAAAATACACTTATTTGGTATAAAATAATAAGAGAAAATCATAATATACTTATGCAACTGTATAATAGAGTTTAAAATTGTTATAAACATGTTCTCTTAATCAAACAAAATAAAAAATACACCTACTTGTTATAAAATAACAAGGAAATACCACAATATACTTATGCATCTCTATAGTAGAGTTTACAACTATTATAAACATGTTCTCTTAATCAAATAAAACACAAAAATACACTTGGTTGATATAAAATAACAAGGGAACACCATAATATGCTTATGCATTTCTCTAATAGAGTTTAAAACTATTATAGACATGTTCTCATAATCAAACAAAACACAAAAATACACCTACTTGATATATATATATATATATATATATATATATATATATATATATATATATATATATATATATATATATATATATATAGACACACACACACACACAAACAAATACAACCACACACACACACACACACACACGCGCGCGTACACGTGTGTGTGTGTGTGTGTGTGTGTGTGTGTGTGTGTGTGTGTGTGTGTGTTAGTTACATACATAACATGATTTAAAACTTTATTTCACATTGTATCTATTAGGAAGTAAACATCCCTTGATAGCTACATAATCTAAGGAGGTATGACATAATTAAGCAAGTAGGGAAAGAATATATGGAATCTATAGATCAAAAAACAAGATTCCCTTGATAGATAAGAATCTATTCTAGAAATCAAATTAAGTAGGATTAAGTGAATCTATATATCAAAAGAAAAGCTTTCCTTACCTTATCGGGTAGGGGATAATTACTTAGGTATGGAAAGAACAAAGTTCTCTATCCAAAATCAAGCTTCCCTTAAAAGTTATGGCTTAATCTAGAATTAAATAAAAGCTAGATATTGAGAAAGAAATATTTCCTTGAAATTTATTATTTAATCACTTTTTATCTATTTGGAAGGAAAGCTTCCCTTGATATGATATTGGCTAAAGCAAAGCTAGATATCAAGAATGAAATTTTCCCTTGCCTTACTCCTTGGCATAGATGAAATAGGTAGGGTAAGATTCCCTTGACTAAGTTTGTAAAGTAGGCTTGAGATCAGGATAGGGCGTTCAAAATGGCACTACCATATATTTATGGTAGGGGGCCCATTCCTATGATATCCCTTAATTTAATATATTTCATACCAAGGCATACATAGAGTACGATAAGGCCACATTTTAAGAATATCAACACCTAGAATGGTGTTAAAACTATAACCTAGACCATGAATATGTTATGGGAATAGTGGCTTGGTTTATTTTTTGGGTTGGATGTATTAGTCGAGGTAGGTTGATGCATTTATGCATGCTCCATTCTATCATATTACATAGATTCTACATTTTTTATAGCATAAACCCTATCTCTATCTCGACCAATTCATACTTGAGCGCTTATCTATATAAATGTCTCCCTATCTCTATCTAGACTAGTGAATGCCATACATAATCTAAGATCTTAATAACTATAATATTTTAGTCAATTTCCAAAACTAAAATTCTTTAAATTACTTATTAACCAAAATGGGTTTTGATAAACCAACATGTAAATGGTAACTACTACATAATTGGAAATGATTTTAGAAGATGCATAGTGGCCATAACGTTTTTATATTTATTAAAATAAATTTAAATATATGAATATAATTCAATATATATTAAATGTAAACATAGCCCTAATATTTAACAAAGGGTGAATTCCCTTTTCATTCAAATTTTACAACCTTTTATCATCCCCTCCTAAATATGTGTTTCAAATGGTTTATGCTCTTTGATGAAAATGGATTTCTCCCTTTTTTAAAAATGGCCATGCCTTTTAGGCTTGGGAACAAACAAATTAGATTTTCTATGTATTTTTTTCAAAAGGGCATACACCCTTTACAAGAGAAGTTTTATGTTTTTCATTATGTAATGTTTTTTATCCCTTACTTTCTGCATTTGTCTAAGGATCACTCTACCAATGGTTGAGAAACCCTTTCAAGTGTTGAATCTTTAGCACCACCTTATCCTCTTGAGTTTGGACCTACATAAGATCTAAAAAGATAGCAATCACCTTGTCATTAAAAGAAAATTGTGAATATGTTTATTTAATGTTAATAATAGTTGAATTCCTATGTTTCCATAGATTAAATAAAATAATAGTTATAAATAATTTTCACACTAAATAAAAATAAGTTTTCCATCGAGCTTTATGCAATTAAATAAACTATGCACCAAGAGAAGGGTTTTAGCTGGAATAGTCAAAAATGGTTTTTGATTTATTTTGAAAAAGATTGAGGTCTTAGACATGTATAAAATATATGTTTAAAGGAATGGGTTCTAGAGTAGGATGGACATTTAGGTGTATAAACTCCAATGTGAAAGAGACACTCCCCAAGAATAAAGTCAAGATAAACTAGACATTAAATAAAATGTGCAATGTTGGGTTCAGTAATAGCATTCCATATATTGCTAAGTTTAGTGAACCAAGTCTCAGGTGAAAAAATTAATTTTCAAATCTTATTTAACTTGGCTAGAGTAGAAGATAATGGGATCCTAATTTTATAAATGAGAATATGAGAATAATATTTCAATTAGATGTCATATTTCCACCTCCAGTCCTTCTACCATATACGTGAAGATTATGAACCCATATTATAAAACATGTCATCATTCATCAGCTCTTAGATACATAGAATGAAAGGTCAATTTGTAATAAGAAATTCATATTTGTCTTGTATCATATTCCATGGGATCCAATCTCAAGAAGAAATAAAATCCTTAATGATGTAAATTCATTTTTTATAAAGATGTATTCCTTTAATAAGGGAATTTTTTTAGAGGAAGACTGTTATTGGTCATTATAAGAGACCACCAAATATAAAGGATGATAAAATAAGGAAATTTTGATAACAACCTCCAACCAATTTTTAAAAAGCCTTAAAATCTCCAAAATATTTTCGTATGCTCTTCAAAATAATAGAACCTTATATCTTGGTAGGAGCAGTAGTAATTAATATGGTCTATATGCCAATGTTTTTCCAACTATTTTTACTATAGGGGTACCTATGTAAATTCATTTATTTAGACGTATTTCCAATCCCTATTACCTTTAATATATCTATCCACTCACTTAACACAAAGGGATATATATTTTTTGTAGACATCAATGACTCTCATCCTCATTTTTCCTAAGGAAGACAATATATGTCCCAAGCAATCCTATGATAGGCTTTAGTTTGTTTAGAATTTTCCCAAAGAAAGTCTCTATGAAACTTTGTTAATTTATAATATGAGGCTTTGAATAATGCCTAATAGGAGGAGTGAAAAAATGAATGGTTGCATGGATTTTAGTACAAACTTGAAATATATAGTCTAAAGAGAGAGGTTTGGAAATACAATATGAAAACTTTTATTCCACTCTATGAATAAAATTATTGCATAGTTGTGAATGAGAAATATCAAAATAAAATGGAATACAAAGGAATTTAAATATATCTATCTTTTTATCCACTTTCATTGATAATGATGGAGTCATTCAATGAAATACATCATTCTCTATCTGTAATGTAGCTTTTTGGTCACTAAAAATTAGAGCAAAAGGATATGTAAAAAATACCAATGCATTGAAGTAATTCTTTGAAGGAATATTGTTTATCTTCAAGAGTGAGATAATTATCATAAATAAATTTACCATTGATGATTTTCAAGAAGTGATTAGGAATAAAAACACCCCTAATAAGTCATTGATTTTTTTTATAATCAAGAAGATGACCAAACTCCTTGATGACAAAAACATATAAAGTAAAAGCTAAAGAGAAACCCTATCTAATGGAACAAATAATTATAAAGATATTAGAATTGTTCCCATTTATGGTAAGGTATGATGATACATCATAAATCAAATTTTCCACAATTAAGAGAAATCATTTGACAAAAACCCATATCGTTAAGCATAATGTGATTAAAGGTCCATTTTATTCAATCCTAATATTTTTAAAAATAAATTTTGAGAGATATGGTCATCTGGTAAGATGTTTCACCCATTCCATCCAAAACTACAAATAAATTACTCCATCTATAATTATGTTTAATGAATTTTATTATTTTAGGTTCTAATAATTGCAGGTAGATTATGGCAAAGGTGATTCGCTAGAGCCTTAGCAATTATTATATAATAAAAATTCAAAATGGTGATTGGGCACTAATTAGTAATAAGTTATAGGTCACTATATTTAGGGACAAAATTAACATTGCCTTTTTAATGGTAACTCCTAATGAATTATTTTACAAGGATTATTTGTAACTTGTAACAAGTTGTACCTAGAAAATTTATAACTAACTTTATAGAAGTCATAAGGAAAGCCATCAATCCTTGGAGATTTATCACTGGACTACACTACACTATGTGAAATATATCATCAATACACATACGAGTATCATAATGCTTTTATTATGAAATGTTTAATTTGTGGGGCACCACATCAAAACATTCATGTAAAGCCTTTGATCTTTCAATTAAATCTTTTTTGGGTTGGAACACCAATTTGTAATGGTCAAGAAAATTTGCTAATATTTTCATTATATGGATGAGGTGATTATTTGAAAGCTTCATGGATTTTATTATCTACTTGGGTTGTTTATCCTTAAACACTCGAATAAATCCATTCAGATAGAAGTGTATGGAAATTGTGGACTCAAAATCCACACTTTGGTGACAATTGATATAATTCACGCATGAATAAGAAGCAAAGTGTTTAAAAATAATTTAATATGTGGAACTTTAAGAAGGCCTATGCACCAATTCACAATGTTAATGATAATTTTTTGATCAGAAAAGATAATTTATGGATGGACTATGGCAACTTATCTATTGGAAACTTAGAAGGAGAAAAAATGTTTTGAAATCATGACAGGGTCGAATCATTTTAGGACCCTATCACTTTTGGCCTGATAAATAGACCAAGTATACCATGGCATATAAACTAATGTGTGCAGAGGAATGGTTCCGCTAGGCCCCATCATTGTTTAAAATAATACCTTGATTTCATGTTCTACCACACACCATCTCATTGAAAGGGCACAAAATTTTTCCTAAGGATTCTTAATCATATTAAAGTCACCATAAATTAGTCAAGTTCAAAGGGTCATATTGTTAGGGAGCTTTCTCTATAATTTTATTCTATTAAGGCTATTATTTGGGACATGAATATTTTAAATCCCTAAGGAATGAGCATCAATGTCAAGTATAACCCAAATAATTTAATGTGATAGATTTTATCTCAAGGCAAAAATTAAGGGAATGGATTTTCATGAAACTAAAATACTGGCACTTCCATGTCCATGTTCATGTGAAGTGAAAAAGATAAATTCATCAAACCATGTAATCCTCAAACAATATTATAGAAGAAATATTGAAATCTTAAATTCTAGATTAAAAAATGACATATATAACACCCAACTATAGACAAGCAACACGTGGTGAGAATTTGTAAGAGGAGTCTATGAGACCTCAAACCATAAAGGACAGTAACTTCATTAAAATGAATCCTTCATGAATAATTCCCCATGTCCATCCCTTATATCTTATTCTAAACCAAGTACTACAAAACAATTGGCCAACAATGATTTGGTGGTTTGTAAAAATAAAATCCCCAAGTGAAATCATGTGACGTTCAGCATTAATTAGTTTTTGAGGGGAATCTCCACTATTGTGAGGTAGACTACATAATTAATGTGAGGTAGGACCACTTGCATAGGGTATCCCAAAATGTGAATAATGTACTTGTAAATGATTAATTTGATAAACTTGGCTTTGAGAGACCACGGGATCACATTGAGACTAATGGGAGAGGAAAAAAACATTATTTTTATTTTCTACTTGTCAGATTTGATAATAGAGGGAACCAAGGTCACCTTAGGATTCTTGTTTCTGATGGATATTTTTTGTTATCCACCATGGTGCAAACATCATTCTTTTTTGCCACCTTTTGATTTTCAGGTGATCTATTCCTGACGGATGGATTTTAATGAACTATAAGGGGATAATCATGAACCTTATGGTTAGGCACCTGACATCTAAAGCATGTGTTGAGGATATTGAAGTAGTTTACCTTCTACGAGAAGTGTTTCATCCCTACTTGTATATCAATAGACTCTTTCAAGTCCTTTGTCAAATCCACCTTGACACAAAAACATTTATTAGGTTGTGTAGAGTATAAATTTATCAACCTCAGTACAAACCATGAGCCCTATGGGTTAGACAATCTTTTCAAGGAATGCATGTAGATGTAGCATAATAGCTATAGTCTTAGCCTAGATATGCACCTTAAGGGAGATTTATCTAGACAATTTGAAATTGTGGGTCTAATGTGAAATGCTCATGAAGGTATTTGTTAAGAACCAACAACTCAAATTAGAAAGAAGGGTTTTGATTTGAGAAGGTTCCTTAAAGGAGAACAAAAATATATAATTAATAAAATTATAGAAACCAATAAAATGAAAAATCAAAGGTTCCTAGTAGTGTCAAATCCAACAATTGATTAAGTCCTTTACGGGTATATGACTAAAATAGTAATCAATAATAAAATTATTTTCATATCATATATGCATATTACTAACAAGTTTTACTTGTAAATAAACATCAAGTTGAGGAGGATTATCGTAAACCTTCGAGACAATTTCTAAACTCTTTTCAATACCATCCTGCATAATATCACTAAAAATAATTACGATAAATTGATCCAAAGCTTAAAAAAAACATATTCCATCCAAAAAAACATACAATAAAATGTATTAAATACAAACTTAATATTAAATACCCCGTAAAGACTAGGTGAAATAAACTAACATAATACAAAACCGACATGTAAATCTTTAAAGAGCAAATTTCTGAAAGCCCAAACAATTATTTTGAAATAGTATGCCCTCTCCAAAACTATCGAGGCTGTCGTCCTATAAGCATTTACTTTAGGGGATGGGAAAAAAGAGAATTCTGTGAGAAGACATAATAAAGTAACCACTGGAAGACTACCGTACGAAAGCAGAAATAAAGAGTCGTCATACCAAATATTCGAAACTTCTGCTTTATCTTAATCTAATGTTGACAAGATTGATTCATTATATATAAAACTAGATAAGTATAAAGTTGGATGCAATTTTGCAGGAAACATGTAATAGTTTTGTGAATGAAAAAACATCATGTGAAGTGTAAGAGTTACAGGCTCGAAATACACCAAATATCATCTCATTATCAGCCACCCAAAATAGGAAGCACTTCATCATTTTCTTTATTACCACACGTGGTAAATGCTTTCCGTGAAGGAGACTTCATCAAGTTAGGGAATCCTATCAAACATGTGGTAAAAATAAATTAAAATGCAATATTTGGCGACTTTATTTAAACAGCTGGAATCACAATCTGACATGATATAAGTTTGCTTCTTTGCTTTTCGTATATATGCCTTTATATATTCTGATCTATGCGTTATTTTGCCACTCTCCCTAATAAATTGGATTGCGTATGGCCATTTTAATCTTTCATCAGCAGTGGGGCATGATAGGTAACCGCTCCATGACCTGTCCGGTTATACACGGACTTCACCATTATCTTAGTCAATTCAGCTCTTGTATTTTTAATTCCTTTTCATTTCCGCAAAGAAATTTATATATATTTTAAGCCAATCAGAGGCCACATGGAACTTTTTTTTTTAATGAAATTTAAGGTCTTTGATGTTTTTGGATTGAAAGATAAGTTGTATGAATGGTTTGACCTTTTTCAAATTAATTTTTAGGGTGAGATATACATTGGACCAATTTCAGAGTCGATAACGTTTATATATTTATTTATGCTAAATTGAAAAATTTGCGACATCATCTATTGCGAGATTCAAAGTAAAAAAAAATTTCTTTTACTTAAAAGATTTGTAAAGAATACTATAGATTCTGGATGAAACCGACACCTTCGCAATTTTATTAATTTATTTGGCTGGCAAAATTTCAGATTGATAGAATTTAAATATAGTATAATTATTATTAAATTTTAATTTATTATTGATGGTGATTGTGACTCTTAAAATAATAAGATTTATGAAATGGCTAGTATTTTGATAGTTAAATATAAGAATTATAGTAAAATATTTTTTAAAATCAAATGTATGTAATATTATAAATTTTAAGGCATACAATTAAAAAATATTGAAAAGCGAAAAAAGAAATTAAATTAATATTTAACAATATAATTGTTAAATTTGAAAAAATATTATTATATAAAAGTATGCTTTGGAAGATTATAAAGTTTTGAATTTGAAAGTTTTTATAATGCTAATTATATTTAATTTTATAAAGTCATAAAATGATTAAAAGTTTTAAAATTTTAATATTAAAAATAATAAAAAATTAGGAAGTGAGATTCATATTATTGTAATGTATATCAAGAGGCTAACAATCAATATAGATGACTTGTTGCAGAAAATAATTAGGAATATGTAATGGCAACTTATCCTAATATTAATATGTAGTAAAATGAAAGTATTTTTCAATTCTATAAATATATTTTATTATTAAAAACATCATAACTACTTTTTTAATGTAAATTGTTGATCTGTATTTTTTAAAACTATATAAAATAAATAAATAATACGAAAATAAAATACTTGAAGCTATGGCAAATATGATGTTATTTAGCAATATGTAATTATAGTGGAATAGACCTTCATTACTTAGTAATAAGTTGCGGAGGGATCATACATTTTACATTAATATTTTAATTACAAAAAAATGAATTAGTGTACATTTTTTACAATAAATGTCCGATTTACATAAATAGATTTGTTCCAAATGATGCAGTACTTGTGTATCTCTAGTTAACAGAGGGAAAAATTATATACTTTTGATCAAACTTCACATGATGAATGAGTTCATTGTGAGTGTGACATGTAGGTGAGCCACAAAATTATGAAAAAAATTTGCTACTGTTTGTATATGGATTTCGCATTGTAGAAAAGACAGTTGTAATGTATAGAAAAATACATTGTCTAAAAGCATTGAAGAAGATGTGTATACAAATCGTGAAAGAGTTGGTTACTATTGTGAAGAAAATGTGTATGATTTCAGAGTCTGTGACGACTTCATGTTGTGTTGGTAAGTTATTATAGGAAATACATATATCTAGGTTAGAGGTTATGTAAAGAAATAAAACCATATGTATACGGTACATGCCATACAAAGAAGATGTCTCTCTCAAACATGTAAGGTAACACAGACCGACGCATCAATAGAAGCATGTAAAAATACTAAGCTCAATTGTTCGATGCGAATTTTTTTTGGCAAACAACAGTCGTACAACGGTAATGTAAATGGAACTCAGAAATGGACATGAAGAATATAATAAGACCAAATATCAATGCAATAAATGTGTGCTTATGAGTGCAATACTATTGGATTCTTGAAAACATTAGAGGCAAGAAGATTGTAGAATCAATGTTAATTAAATAATATTTAATAAGCGTGCGAAGAGAGAGGGAGATTGTAGTTTGTAACCGATATATTTATTAATAATAAGCTTAATTGCTCCAGCTGAAATGATTGACAAAGCAGAGTTGAAAATGTCCGCAAATGCTAAGGAGGAGGAAAATTTAAGAGTTATTTGTATGAGATGTTGATCCCATCCTTTGTTTTTGCAAAACAAATGCAAGATTCTATTAGAAATGAGTGTTGAAAGCATGCATAACATATTTGCATTGTTTGGACGGGTAAAACCTTAAGGACAAGATTAGAAGGGCATAAAATGTAGTCAGAGATTTGACATGTTTGGCAATAGAAAATGCAAACAATGTTCCAAGTAAATTACCAAAAAAACATACTGAAGAAATGCACATATATTTAGAAACAAAACTTACTGGAAGGCAATGAAAATGCAAGTACAAAAAGGGTATGAAGCATACATTAAAATCAGGTATCAATTAAACGAATATTTGATACTAAATTCAATGCCTTGGCTTATTGAAAACATCGTAGGAAATAATTTAAACACATAACCAGTGTCAATGAAAGGTGGAAATTATATTTGATAGTTTGTGATCAATGTATCTAGAAATAGTATGTTGAATTAATCTATCATAAATCGTTGTCCAATGAAAGTTGAAAAAGTATGTAACTCTTAAAAAGCACAATTTAAAAGCCGTTTCTATGAAATGTTGAACCCAACAATTTTTACTGAAAAATCAAACTCTGTTTTTGTGTTGTTTGCATGGCTAAAGGCTCAAGCAAAATACTATAATGGCATATGATGCAAATGTGAACAAATATCTATATATGGAAAAAAATATTGGCGTAGTGTTTTTAACATGCAATTGCTTGTGAGAATTAATTGCACTTGTACTTACTGTGGCATTTATATTATGAATGTCACTTAATCAAATCCCGTCTTCTAATGTCAGGTTATCCGTTTCTATTTCTAAAAAAATAGTCTTGTGAAATAGAATAAACGAGAAGCCCTTTGATGTATAGATATTTTAGTGACTAATTATTTTAAATCTGTATATTATATTTGTCCTGGCTTTATATAGATTCAGCTCTGAACAATATTTGTCTGGCCTATTTATACTAAATTTGAATTTAGATTTTGGATATGTAAAGTTAGGGTTCATAAATAGGAGTGAAAAACAAATGTATGACCTTTTCCTAATTTGAATGGAAAAAAAAACATAACAATTAAACATCAAAGTTTAACAAAGAGACTACAAAAATTTGAATACCAAAGCTTAAAATACACATATCTCTATACACATTTCAAAATGACTAAAATTCCAATTTTCAAAACATGTGTTGATTGCATTCAAACATTTGAACTTTCTATACTTTTTAAAAGTATTAAAATATATAACAAATAATTTTATTCCTTATAATGATGATGACGGTGATGATAATAGTAATATTGTGAATACTTTTAATATACATTATATCAAATTAATTTGTGATATTTGTTAAAATGAATCATTCAAATGTACGTTCTTTTTTATCTTTTAATATTACTTTTTATTATATGTGAAGATTTTTGCTCAAAGGTAGATTTATAATAAAAATATTATTAAAAAATAATTTCATAATAAATTTAACATATTATTATTATTATTATTATTATTATTATTATTATTATTATTATTATTATTATTATTATTATGCTTGAATTAATGGTTATCTTTCTCTTTATGCTCTTATTTTCATGATTATTATTAATAAAATTTTATATAAAAGAAAAAAAATACTATCTTCTCCAAATGTAATATTTATTTTATTAAAAATAGTTTTTGGGTTTCAAATGATAAACTTTCAAATTTTAATTGAAATTATATATTATTTATATAAATAATTAACTATCTTAAAACTATTTTTTTTAATATTAAATTATAATTTAATATAATATATAAAATATTAAATTAAAAATTAAAAGTATTAAAATTAAAATTCAGTTTAAAAATTTCTATTAAATTTTAAAAACTAATAATAATTTAACATTTAATAAATTTTATTTATCAATTTATATTAAAATTTATTTATAAAATATTATAGTTATTTTTATATACATAAATTAATTTTAAATTATAATATTTTTATCATATTTTAATTCATAACATTAAAATAAAAAATTTATAATAGTAAAATACATTCGTTATAAAACTATATCATAATTTGATTGTCTCAAAATAGAAGTGATTTATACAAAAGATAAAACTATACATTAACATAAACTTCATAATTTTTTATATCAAATTCCTCAACCAAAAAATCTAAATTTATGATCAACTTCTTTACTATTGTGGGAAGGTAAGTCTCTTTGTTTAGATTTTCCTTCTCTTTTTGTTTAAGGTTTTCTTCACCTTTTAAAATAGTAGTGTGGAAGGTTTGGATCTTTTATTTTTTTATTTCGGAACTTATTTTAAAATGGGCATATTTAAAAGTAAGGTTGAGAGGAAGAATAGATGTTTTCTTGGGAGTTACAGTTTTAAAAAATATCCAAACAATTTTTTTATGATTAGAATGAAAGTTTTAATAAAATTACTTTATTTTAATTTTTAAAATAGAGATATAACTTAGAATTATGAATTAAATAAAGGAAACCACAACCCATTAACACAAAGTTTAACAAAATAATGAAATATAAATAATAAAATAAAAAATTCCAAAAGATTGATAAAAACATTAATATTAGCACAATTAAAATTTTATTAAGATTGAATATATTTTTGTAAATCTATATTTTTATATAATCATTTTTAATATTTTAAATTTTTAACAAAATATAAGTTGCTATAACTTATATCAAGAACACATCAACGTAATTAAAATTAAGTTTGAATATATTTTTATAAATTTATATTTTTGTATCATCATTTTTAATATTCTAAATGTCAAAATGAAATTTTAATATTGTTATTATTAATTTTTAATTAATATAATATCATATTTAAATATAATTATTATTAATCTTAAGTAATATTATATTTAGTTTTATATTAATATTATTTATTTTAATGTGACATTAGATTGTAATAATACTATTATTGTTGTAAATAGTGTGATATTGCATTTTTAGTATTACAATATTAGATTTTAGTGATCTCATTATTTTTTTACATCTTCTTACATATGTAATCGGAAGTAAAATAATTGTAATTGGAAATTGAAAAATATAATTAATTACCAAATTAAATATTCATACATTCATAATAAATATAATTATAACAAATAATTTGTTGAAATAATATCAATCTTCTATTTATTTTAAACAATAATTTAATATATTAAGGTTCTACAGTTTCAAAAGTATGAAAAAAGATTGTCTTCCATTTATACTAGATAATAATACAACATTAAGATTTTTTAGGAGTATGATTTAGGATAAATTTTTTAAGACACACATCCCAAGCCGAGGTGATTTCATATATGACATTAAATATAATTATGATTTAAAAAACCTATGAAATACTATCATCCTTCAATTCTCTTTGCTATTCATTAGCTTATTCCAAATTTGTAAAGTGTGCCTTTATGGTGTCATGTCCTTTTTTAGGTAAATTAATTTTATCTCAAATGTATACTATTTTTGTTGCCCATGACCAAATGATGTTATTCACATCAATATCTATTGTTCCTTTGTTTGATTTTTCTCACCATTGATTTGTCCTGAAACACTCTCAATATAATCTTGTTTCTATTCTTTATTTTTCTAACATGTCTTTATTATTCAACCACCACCATAAGAGCCTCATTCTCAACATCCATTTTAATTTAAACATCACCCTCTAGCCTACCCATCCATAATAGGAAATAGTTTTTATGTATCCATATTATAAAGAACTGTTTACCATACATATCTCTCATTGGATTGGATTCCCTTTTAGTTTTTTCACAATAAGTTCCAATGTGAATATCCATATTAGTTTTTATATTTCAATTAAAGAAACCACACTTGTTAAAATATATGGCTCCAATTATATGGATGTATATATCCAACTATTACTATTTTTGTCTAAAAAAAATTGTATGAAATGTCATTATAATTGAAAAAAGTTTTACACAAAGAAAACAAAACATTTCACCAATTTGGAAGACAAAGTTATTCACCTCCATTTATTGCACTCTTTTTAAAATGTAAAATATATGATTTTATTCCCTTTCTCAGCTCATTCATCTCTTTTACTTTTTTGATAGTGTAAGCTGAGGTTATTCTTTAGGAAGGATAATTTTATCATCATTTAATGTATTTGATATTTGTATTAAACTAAAAAAATTAAATATCAATAATTTTTTTCTTTGAAATCCATCATACATGTGTTGTGCACAATATAGAACTTAATATCTTATGTTTGTAAATACTCATTACCTTTTTATTTTCATCAAACAATTATGGCTCCAAAAAGGCCTTCATGTCATACACTCTCTAAATAAGGTATGAATGTGTTTAACCCCCTTTTTAATGTTTTGTAAGAGTCCATGATATGTGGTAAAGAGAATAGTTACAATTTGCATATCCCAATTTATAATATTAAAAATTCACATCTATATCTTTATGTGTGTGTACCCTTGAAAGGAGACTTATATACATAACATCAAAAACCTCTTTTATCTTCAACATAAATGTAAAATGAAAATAAGGTTCAATTTTTTTTAACAGAAATCATTATCAAGTTGCAAGTAAAGAACTAATGATTTTTACTTAATGAAGTATCTATACTATTGTAAATAATTTATTGAGAATGTAAAAATTATTTATTTTACCCTATAAATTTTTTCATATAATTAGTTTGGTAATAGGGAATCATGAAATTTATATTTCGAAAAAGTTTATCCAAGAACCAAATTAGTTTGATGATTTGGTGTGAAAATGTGTTTATAAACACTTAGGTTCTTCAAAGACATTCATATTGTTGATGTATCTTACTGAGTTGTTCTATTGCAGTGACATTTATACATCTTGATGCATTTCCAATGTGGGTTTATTCTCCTTTTTAGGTGCTTCTAAGAGGACCATGGGTCACACAAACTTCTACATGTGCAAGATGAACTTGAAAAATTGTTTGGTTGAGATCAAAATGATTTTAATTATTAGAGGTGACTCAAAGAGGTTGAAGAAGATATATATGACATATACTATCCACATCATAGCTTGGATAATATGTAACATTATATTCATAAAAATACAACATTTCAAGAGAAATATGAGAAACCTCAAGTGCTTAATGAAACTCAAAAATTATCAAGGCAATAAAATTACTAATAGGCCAAGATCTGAAACAATAACTTAGAATTGACTCGTATTGAATGACATGAAATAATTACAAACCCAAACCATGCTTAAATAAGACTCAACTCAAAATTTATAGTTGACATGCAAAAATTTGAAAAAACATAAAAAAACATTTATTTTTAGTAGTTTCTATTTATAGTAAGTTTCGCATGCAAGCACATGCGGCTCTAAATTTTTTATGAAATAATATAAACACGATAATTATCTTATGATTCTAAATTATACTAAATTTAACATCTGGTTATAAAAATATACAATTATATTGAATAGAAAATTCTTAAAAATGATAAAACATTAATTTTAAAGCCTCAGATGATCATGTATGGCCTCAAAAAAATATTAAAATCAACTTTAAGTGGGTAGATCTTCTTAACATAACATTAAAAATTTTAATATGGTCATTTGGGTATTTGGAAGAGCTCAAATGGAGCTACATGTCAAAAGTTATGGCCTCCAAAAGATTGACCTATTTTTTTTGCATCATTCTCCTGTAGTTGAAAACAACTTAGCTCTTGCGAGTTGACCTGATTATACCACTACCATTTATTTTTACCAATATTTTTTAGCTCCCATTTTTTAATCTAAGTGTTCTTTTCTTGTTGCAATGCTTCCCACTACACCAAATACCCATTATAACTCCTTTGCTTTATGCTTATTGTCTTCATATACAAAACCTGCACTATCTCTTCCTTCTTCTTCTTTGGAAACTATTGATCCCAATTTAATTCTTCATATTCAACACCTTCACCATCTTCTCCATTGAATTTATATAAATATGAAACATTAAATAATGGAGATTTATAAATATTAGGTGGTAAACTCACCTGATAAGCATTGTCATTGATTTTATTTACAATTATACATGGTCTAATTTTCTTATACTTAAACTCATTGTATGTGCCTTTTGGAAATGTTTCTTTCCTCAAGTAAAGCATTATGAACTCTCCTTTTTAAAATACCTTTGATCTTCTTCTGACATCTACTATTACTTTATATTTCTCATTACTTTCCTATAATTTATTTTTTACTCCTTGCAATTGATACATATGATTTGAAAATGCTCCTGCATCATCACTAACTTGATATACAATCGATAATTTTAAAAAATCTAAAACACACATAGGATTTGTCCCACAAATAGTCTAAAATAATGATTTTCCTATTGAACTATTCACTAAATTGTTATATGCAAACTGAGATTGTGGTAAAGCCAAGTTCTATTTCTTGGGCTTCTCTCCCACTATGCATCTCAATAAATTTTACAAACTCCTATTCACAGCTTCTATCTATCCATTTTTATGTGGGTGATATGCACTACTAAATTATATCTTAGTGCCCATCTTCTTTCACAAAGTCTTCCAAAAATGACTTATAAATTTCATGTCCCTATCTAAAGTAATAATTTTTTGAACACCATGCAGACTCACAATATCCTTAAAAAAATAATTTTTCAACTCTAGTAGAATCATTGTTTTTCTTACATGCAATGCAATGAATTATTTTTAAAAAATTGTCTAAAATAACAAAAATTGAATCATTACCTCTCTATGTATTTGGTCATCCTAACATAATATCCATACTCAAATCTGTCCATGGTCCACTTGGATTCAGTAGTGGAATATATAATCTAGAATTTTTTGCATATCCTTTAGCCACTTGACATATCTTTCACCTTGAAACATACCTTCTCACATCTCTCTTCATCCTTGGCCAAAAGTATTTTTCCTCCAACAAATCTACTGTCTTCATCTTATCAAAATGTCCATCCAAACCGCCACTATGAAATTCTCTAATTATATTGTCTTGTAGAGACCCAACTAGAATGTATAAATATTTCACTTTGAAGAGATAAATTTCTTGTTTAAGATACTCATCATGAATAGCATCTGTCCCACCTATTAATGGATTTCTGCACTTCTCAACTATCTTAACAAAATATGGATCAGTGTCATATAATTATTTCATAGCTTTAAATACAACTACTTCACTCACCATAGTAGTTAATAATGCTACCCTCCTAATCAATGCATCAATTACCTGATTATGTTTTCTCCATTTATAATTCAACACAAAAGTATAGCCCTACATGAAATAAACTCACTTTACATGCCTACTATTCAATTTTTTTTTGTGTATTCACATAATTCAAATCCTCATGATCTATAAATAAGAGAAACTCCTTAGGCACCAAGTAATGTCTCCAATATCTTAATGCTTGTAAAATTGCATAAAGTTAAACAACATATGTAGAATACTTTGTTCTTACCTCATTTAAATTCTCATTAAAATATGCTATTTGCTTTCTTTATTGACTCAACACAGCATAAATTTTCATAAATGAAGCATCATAATCAACCTAAAACACTTTGTTAAAATTTGGTAATGCTAAAATTGGTCTTTCGGTAATCTTCTTCTTCAAAATTTCAATACTTTCTGTGCCTACTCTAGTCCATGAAAATTCCTTCCATCTCATGCAATATATTATTGGTGCCACAATACTACTAAATTTTTAATAAATTTTATGTAAAATTTTGATAAACCATAAAAACTTATTACCTCTATAATACTTCTTCAAATAATCCACTCAACAATTGATTTTATCTATTTTTCATCCGTTTTTACACCTTTTGCTAAAATTACAAATCCCAAAAATATAAAATTATTATGCATAAACTTGCACTTCAAATTTTCATACAACTTCTCCTTTCTTATTAAATTTATTAGCATTCTCAAATGTTGTAAGTGTTCTTCTTTAGTATTATTGAATATAAAAATATCATCAAAAGAAACAACCACAAACTTACCAATATATTCTTGTAGCACTATATTCATCACCCTCATAAATGTGTTAGGTACATTAGACAATTTGAAGGGCATCACCATCCACTCATATAAGCCATCCATAGTCTTGAATGTATTTTTCCAATTATCTCCTTCGCAAATTTGAATATGATAATAAACACCCCTTAGATAAATCTTGGTAAAATATTTTGCTCCTACAAGCACATCCATCATATGATCTAAATGAGCTATAGGAAACCTATAATTTATTGTAATTTTATTAATTACTCTACTATCCACACACATTCTCCATCATCCATTTTTTTTGGAGTTAACAATAATGGTGTTGCACATGGAATCATACTCTCCCTTATCACCTTCTTTCATAGAAATTTAGTAACTTGTTTATTTAATTCTACATGTTCTATTGGACTCATCCTATAAACTGCCTGATTGAGTAGAGTTGATCTTAGAATCAAATAAATGTGATGTTGAATATCTCTCTTTGGTGGTAAACCATCTGGGACTCATTAGGGATAACATTTTCATATTCTTTCAGCACTCTTGCTACTTCTATTATTATTGACACCATTTCTGTTTCTCCATTCTTTGCTACTAATACATAACAACAACCTGCCACCTTCATATATTGGATAAATTCTTTAGTAGAGAGCATGCTTTCTATCTTATCTTTTTCTTTAAGAAGTAAAAGAACTACCTTTGTACCACCTTTCCAAAAAGTTTATGTGTTATTTGATCCATCATGAATTACTTTCCTATCAAATTGCCATAGTTTCCCCAATAACACATGGCATGCATCCATCATAATAACATCACACCATATTTCATCATTATAAATTTTTCCTATAGACAACATGATTAAGAACCTTTTATCTACTGCAACTTCATTCCCTTTATTAAACCATAATATCTTATAAGGATTTGGATGCTTTTCACATTATAAATTTAGTTTCTTTATCATTTCTTTAGAAACCATATTTTCACAACTACCACCATCTATAATTACTTTGCATACCTTTCCACCCAAAGTACATCTTGTTCAAAAAATATGTAATTATAGCCATGCATTACAACTTTTTTATTGTGTATTTGTTCCTTCCTTAAAGAGATCATTGTTCTTCTCATCATGAAATTCTCTCAAACATTTATTGGTGCAACTTCAATATTTTGTGTTTTTATCTCAACCTCAACTAGATTCACTCTTGAGTGATCTTCTTGCCTCCTTTCTTGATCTTGATAGTGTGGACACTCAAATGTTATGTAGCCTTCTTATCCACATCTATAATAGACATAAGATCTATATTGATTTTGAAATCATCCTCTAGCGCTACCATAACCTCATCCTCTCTAAAATACTCTTCCTCTTTATTGGTATTGAAACTCTTGTCCATTATCAACTTGCCTTTTTGCACCATATGATGATTCACCTCTATTGGTATTAGACCCACCTCTAGTGGTATTAAACCCACCTCATCCCCTATTTGGAGGGGATCCACCTCTTCTTGGATCAAGAGACATTTTTCTAAAATTATGTCTATTTTGTTTCTCTCCTTCCCTTAAAACTAATTGATAACCCTCCTCCATGCAAAGTATTCTATGCATACTTAATTCATCTTGATTAAAAATTTTCAAACCATTTGCATAACTTGTAGCCATCTATTCTTATGTTTCATTATGTTCCACTCATATTGAAAGCCTATAAAATTCGTCTGTATACTCTTGTATACTATGATCATTTTTCCTTAAATTCTAAAATCTTCTGTATAAGGTTTGCACATAATCCATAGGAATAAGATTCTCCCTCAACTTCTTCTCCAGTTTTTTCCATGATTTAATCTTCTCTTTACCTTTTCTCTCTCTTTTTCTTTAGGTGATCCCACCAAATCATTGCATGACTTGTCAATTTCATGCATGCAAATTTTACCTTCTTGTCTTCTCTCATAGTCTTCCACTCGAAGAACTTCTCCAAGCTATTCATCCAATCTATCAACTCCTCTAGTTTTAAAATACCTCCATAATCTGCAACATGAACTTTGATTCCCTCATTTCTTTCTTCTAAAGCTTGAACCATCCTCTATTCCATCGATGGTGGTTTCTCTTGCTATTCTTCTTCTTGTTGAATTTCTTCATCATAATATGTGTCTCCCTCAGCTTCATCACCACCTTCTCCTCTTGCCTAATTGGTGATAATCTATGTTAATTATTGAACTTTCCTCTGCAGCGCTTGTATTATCCATTTCATAAGTATAAAACCTCCTCATCCTCTTTCCATGTCTTTCTCTTCCAAAATTCAAACTTGCTTTGATACCAAATAATGAAAGCAAAATAATATCAAGATAATAAAATTACCAATAGGCCAAGATATGAAATAATAAATTAGAATTAATTATTATTAAATAATTTGAAATAATTACAAACCCAAACCATGGTTAAATAATCTTCAACTTGGAATTTAGAGTTGACATACAAAAATTTGAAAAAAAAAGTCTATTTCTTAGCAGCCACTATATATAGTAAGTTTCATATGCAAGTGTGTGCAGCTCTAAAAATCTCCTGAAATACTCTAAACATAATAATTAGCTTAAGGGATGAAATTCAATTGAAGTTGACATTTGGTTCTGAAAATATATAAATATCTTGAATAGAACATTCTTGAAAAAATCATTAAAAAATAATTTTAGACCCACAGATGATCATGTATGGCCTTCAGAAACTATCAAAATCAACTCTAAGTAAAAGAGATCAAACTTATTGAGATGGTCATTTTAGCACGTGGAAGAGCTCAAACGGAGCTACGAATCAAAAGTTATGGCCTCCAAAAGATCGACCTATTTTTTTTGCATAAGTGTTGTGACATCACATGTGACTTTTTCATCCATGGGCTTGAATTTTATACTATAAAATGCATTATCATCCAAATATAATATCCTTACCTAAATTAAGATGGCGTTAATCCAATCCAAACATTATGGTTTAATATGTGTTGAAGTGGTGAGGTCGATGTGGTGGATTGACTTGTTGCAATGATGTTCTTCTAACTTCCACATTCAATGAAGACATGGAGAGGATGTCCATTAGCCCAAAACTTAGTGAGGGAGAGACACTCTAATTTGTCATAAGTGTTAATGGAAATGATGGTATATCTCATACAAGTGGCATCTAGATATGTGTCATTAGTTGACATGGGACCTGATGTAAACTAAAATATAAAATATTGGTGCATATGGCATAACTAAGAATGATTTTGTGAGCTTGTATGGTATCAATGGCACCATTTGTCACCTCAATACTTCTTACCTTTATCTTCTGCAAAAGTTGTTGAGGGCCATGATGTTGCATGGTATTATTAGGCCAATGTCTCTATCACGACATGCTTTTGTTATGAAGATGTGATTAAATGGTAATTTTATGCAAATTAGCTCTTGTGCACAATGGTAGATGAAAAAAATAACTTATGCTCCACCTTTTCCTTTGCTTCAATATTTGTAGTATTGTGTTATACTTTTACCAATGTGTCAAAAGTAATGAAATCCATATTTGTACAAATATAAGGTGGGATTCCAGTGATGTACTTTTTCACCTTATGTGCTCCTTCAAATTATTGTAAAAACACATAATGTACTCATCAAAATCATTGGTGTATTATTGAAATGATTATTCCTTATTCTATCACAACTCATTGATGTATTTCTTAACTTATTTAATTGAAAAGCCTCGTTTAGTTTGTCACAATTCACCACGGGTCTTCTAAAAATCCTCATCTTTCCTTCTATAACTAATCAACTCAAATCATCTTGGAAAATATTTAAAAAATGGGATGACTTATGAGAGACTTTTTTCACTGAAACCCATGTTATTTGAAAATTTGTGAATCGACATTCAATGTAATTTAGTAAGTAGACCATTGTAATACGAAGATCATTACATCATATTTGTTGTTATTAATGATATGCAAACAACTACTGTAGTATATATACTCTTTCACTAATACTTTCAACTATGATTTTGGTATAGGGTCTTATTCTACCAAACAAATCCTTTATTTTAAAATTAAATAGATAGCTTATTAAATTGAATATGTGTGTATTTCTTTTTATCTCCCTAAATGCATCAATGAACCCATGTACTTATAGAATTTTTACATTTTAAATATTTCTGATGAGTAAGTTAACATAAAAGGGTGAGAGAATTGACAAATAGTGTATAAATAAATAAAAAAATCATGAGAAGAGAAAAGGGGCCTATAAAAATATGAAATGGTGTGTAGGAGTACAATCCTAGTAAAAAAGATCATGAAATCCTAAAACAATCTTTTTCTCACTCTTAAAGTTTTCAAAATCATACCAAGACAAACAAATAATTTTTTTTTGTAAAGTTTCATAAATTCAAGATTAAATAATGATATTATCATTATTTTAAGGTGAATAAAAAAAAAATTGCAAAAAAAAATAAAAATAAATAAAGTTCATAGTAAATTTTTTTGGGGATATAAATAAAAATTTAAGATAATGATCTATAAATATATAGACAAACAAATACCATACTATATATATACATACATATACCCTATAAATATATAAACAAACAAATACCATATTATTTTTACCTACATACACCCTACCAACTAAACGCAAAAGATAATAAAATATATCCGTGTCTAAAATACAAGAGATCTTACCTATCAAAAGGTAATCACATGTGTTGTGATTTGTAAATCCAAATCCATATTCGAAAATGAAAGAATATTTTTTTGTTTATTCATATATATATGCACTCATTTATTAGTGCTGATATATCTTATAAGCATTTACTTTCTGATATGTCTTATAAGCATTTACTTTAGGGGAATGGCACATAAAGATAATTCTATGAGAAGACGCAATAAAGTAACCATTGGAAGACTGCCACATGGAAGCAAAGATAAGGACTCGTTATACCAAATATTCGAAAGTGTTATTCTATCCTATCTAATGTTATTAGAAGTTTTATTTATTATATCTGAAATTAGACGAAGTATATAGTTGTGTGCAATTTTGGAAGAAACAATGTCATAGTTTTGTATGTAATAGTGTTATGCAAACTTGTCATCCGGTAGGTTTGGATAAAACATGATGTACATAAGTGATACGTCAAATATGATCTCAATATCACCCAACCCAAAAGAAGGCAGTTATCATGCTCTTCGTGAGGGAGAGTTAAAAGGTGCCACTATGAACTAAACGGTTCAGATTTTTTATTTTATTTTCTTTATTTATAGATCAAATTCCATGTCACCATTAAACCATTAAACATGTACCCTGTAAGCGAAGAAGAAAAATATCTCTCTGTCAAAGTCAATATTATTAAAAAAAATCATTCAATATTTTTTAAAAAAATATCATTTAAAAATAGATGTTATATAAATATCTCAATATTTTATTTAGGAAAAGAAAAATATTTTCAAAACACAGGTGAAGATAGAATAATTTAAAAATATATATATTTATTCCATTAAAAAATTTATGGATTGGGAAAGCACTAATTCTTTAATCAATATATATTCTAATAAATATATTTATTTCATATGTAAATTTATATATATATATATATATATATATATATATATATATATATATATATATATATATATATATATATATATTCAAATTTATTTTAATCTATTTTATATTATAAATTATTTTAATAAATTTAATTTTTTATATTTTTTAATTTATTATTATTTTTTTTATTAGAGTTATGAATCATGAATTGGTTTGGGATATAATTAGGGGTTTAAATTTCTAAGTGATTATTTACTACATGTATCAGATATATCAACGGCTACAATTAATTTGAGAATATCAATAACAATTACAATTGGTCCAAGAATACTCACAACAACCACCACCGACCCAAGAATATTACAACCACAATCAACCCAAGAATATCCACAACAACCACAATTGGTATAAGAATACCAACAATAGCCATAATCATCTTGATAACACCCATGACAGTAGGATGCACACAACGACCATAATTGGCTGAAGAATACTAACAATAACCACAATCAGCTCAAGAATATCCACAACGGCCACAATTACCCTGAGAATATGAATGACAGTGAAAGGCCTACAACAGTCACAATTAACTCAAAAATACCCTCACAACAACCACAACCGGCCCAAGAATATCAACAATCGCCACAACCAATTCAAAAATACCCACAATACCCACAACTGACTCGGTAATATGAATAATATCCAGATGCCCACAACAGACTCGATAATATGAAAAGTGCCCAGATGCCCACAACAGACTCGATAATATGAATAATGCCCAAATGCCCACAACAGCCACAACTAGCTCAAAAATACCAATAAGAACCACAACCAACTGAACAATACCAACAAGAACTACAATCAACCTAAAAATACCAACAATAATCATATCCGACTCAAATACTTTAATAAAATTTGAACCTAAATAAAACTTGAAACAATGAACCCACCTTACCAACTCACTACATCTTATTAATAAATATAATTTATTTTTAAATAAAAAAATTATTTAAATTTTTTATGAAATAATAATTAACTTCTCTCTATTTTAATAATTTAAAAATAAAATAAAAATTACATTGCATAGAAAATAATATACAATGATAAGATGTGAGGCCGAAAATCAATACAAATTTAAATTTGACAAGCCAAAACAAAGAAACATTAAAAAACTAAATATTTAATTGTTACAAACTCAATATGTAATTATAATCCTTCATAAATTTTGCAGTATAATACAATTCACTCGAATCATTTCATATGATCACCGAAAAAAAAAAGTTCTCTTATCATTTGATACGGTCAATAAAAAATTCAGCTACCGTAACCTCGTACGAATAAAACAACTGGCAAAGTTTGACATAACAATTAAATATTCATTCGATAAAATGTATTATTTTAAATATTAATATCGAGGAGGTAGGGTTAGTGAATATATGCTTGCTTGTACTACAGATTGTCATCTACAAGACGGGGCGTAGTAGTATAAAAAGGACCCATGGGGCAGCTCTGATTAATCATCGCTCTGTGAGATTCAGATTCTAATTTATTTTTATTTTTATTTTGGGAAAGTGGATCCATGGCGGGGAGTGAGAGAATGGGAAGGAGAATAATGGTTGCTGTGGATGAGAGCAAGGAAAGCATGTATGCATTGCAATGGGCTGTTGATAATCTCCTGGATCAAAAAGAGCATGCACAAATTATTCAGAGACCTCATCACTGAAATAATATGGAAGTACCATGACATCAAAAGTTTAAGGTCACAGTTTGAGGAAATCGAATCTGTGATTATTAAAGAAATAAAAATGTGTGTCACATTTTGCTACTTTATTTAGACAGCCGGAATCACAATCTGTGATGGTATATAGTTTAGCTTCTTTGTGATTCATATATATGCTTTTATATTGTCATCTACGTGATGTGTTATTTTGCAAAATAAATTGGAGTGCGGACTGATAGTTAACTGCTTTTAGAATGTCAGAAACCGTGGATTGGTCCGGTTATACATGGACTTCTTTTTCTTCCTCTTTTTTTTAAAAAAAAATCAAAAGATTTATTTAAAAGAATTAAAGTATGGATAAAGGATTAGTTTGAGGTAGGTTAAAGAAATAAAGAAACAAGAGAAAATATACTTATAAAAGAAATAAAGAAATATGAGAAAATAAAAGTATAAATTAAATTGATTCTTAGAAATTATTAAAAATAAGTAGATTTTATTTAAATTTAAATTTGTTTAATGATAATTTTTTTATTTTTATTTTTTTAATTATTTTGAAATGTTTCTATTTTGAATATAAGTTAAAGTAAATTTAACTGGTTTTTCAATATTTATTTAGTTAAAATATCAACTATAACATTTTTTTTAATCTTAAGATATATAAATTTAAATGATGATACAAAACTATTATTATATAAATTTAATTTTAGTAACAATATTATTGATTCATCATTAATTTAATTTTAAAAAAAATTGGATTGAAAAATAAATTATATATATAATATAACTTTATTTTAAAATTATTTCAATATAAATTTAATTTTAGCAACAATATTATTTATTTATTATTAATTTGGTTTGTAATATTTTTAGATTAAAAAATAAATTATATAAATAATTAAACCTTTTTCAATTTAATTTTTAAGACACTAAGTTATCTTCATTAGCAATGCCATTTATTACAAGATTGAAAGCAAAATCTTATAAGGAAAAGCAAGAGAAAACTAATCCTTCCCATCTACACTTAAATTTAAAACTATGAGAGTAAGTCCATGGCGTAACTCGTCATTTATTATTAATTTATTGAGAGTTGATGTAGTTGAGAGTGTTTATCTTAAACCTCCTACAATATATTCAGGGTCAATTTAAACCTTATATTTACATTATAGATAAGTTTCATCATCATCATCATCATCATCATCATCATCATCATCATCATCATCATCATTTTTATTTGTTGGTTTAATTTTTTATTTGTTAATATATGTAAAGTATAAGCTCATCCAACATGGTTTGAAGGAAAAAAGATAAATAAGAAGGTGTTAAAGGTTAATGTCAAGTTTGATGTAATATGTATTAATCTTATTTTCTTAAAAAATATTTTTAATAGTAATTTATTTCAATAGTTTTCAAATCTTGGTGATTGTGATTGTGATTGTGATTGTGATTGTAATGGTGATAATTATAATTCTAAGTGTAATGATAATATTAGTCTGATAATAAATATTTTTAACATTGTTTAGAAAAAAAATGAAAAGGTGGAAAATCTTTTTTAAGGTCAATGATGTCAAACATATTATTTATAGTTTGGAAGACATTTTACACCATTTAATACCACCTCATACTCCCATTACACATGCTTCAAAAATAAAAAGTAGATTAATTTTTTTGGTGAGATATGTCATAATGTATCATTCAAATGTACATTTTATTTTATCTTTTGATATTACCCTCAATTATATGTGAGCATTTTTATTCAATAATGCATTTGCAATAATATTTCACTACTTCAAATAATTGGGCATATTATCATCATTCTCTTTCTCTTTAATATTTTTGTAGCTATGATTATTGTAGACATTTGAATCTTAATTGGAATGATGTATATTCTATGTACCTCTTTTTATAATCATGATCATTGATCATTAAATATTATATAAAATAAAAATAAAAATTAAATAACATATTTAATATTTAATTTATTGAAAAATATTATTTTTATTTGAATAAATAAAATTTCAAATTTTAATTGAAATGATATATATTTTTTATAATTTTTTTATCTTTTTATATTCATGATTATTGATAATAAAATATTATATAAAATAATAATTAAAATTAAATAAAATCTATACCTAATTCATTAAAAAATAATTTACTTTTTTGGATCGAAACCCTATTTTTTATATGTATTAGATGCATTGAATAATTTCTTATTTCTTGACATTGAAATCTAATACAATATATAAAATATACAAATTTAAGTCATAATATTTAAATATGAAAATGGTTCAAAAATTTTATATTAAATTTTTAAAATTATTATTGTAATTATTTATTTTCTTACTATATTTTAATATTAATTTATTTCAAAATATTTAATTATTTAAATTATAATATTATATATTTAAATTAATTTTAAATAATAATAGTAATATATAAATGTATATCATAATAAAATACTATCGTTTTAATCTTTACATTATAATGAGTTTTTTTAAAAGGTAATTGGTAATATTGCTTGGAAATGATAGAACCATTATCTTCCTTTAGATGCATTAATACAAGCTTAATTTATTTTATGTCAAATTCCTCCAAACAAAATATCAAAATTTATGAATTTTCCAAAGGTAAGCCTCTTTCTCCAAGGTTTCATTTTCTTTTAGAAATATTAGCGTGGAAGGTTTAGAACATATTTAAAATTAGGCCTAGTTGAACTTAAGGTTGAAAGGAGGGAATGTTTTCTTCAGGGATAATTTTAAGAAGGGACCCCTAAAAGATTGCTCTAAAATCTTGGTGAATCCTAGATTTCAAGTATAATTCCATTGGTGAAACCTTGGTAAAAGCACCACACCAATATACATTGACTGGTGATTTCTATTAAATCTTTCAAAAAAACTTATAAAATCACTGGTGAATCAAGTATCCTATTCAAATCAAAAAATAATAGCAAAAAAGCAAGTTAAATCCCTTTCCCCAAACACATTTATCACACAAATAACATGGCAATAGTTTGGTTCCCTTAATAGACAGGTTTAAATCATTGAAAGTGTGAAAACATTTGCAAATATTTAAAACTTATATTGCTTACTTAGATTGTACTTCACTATTGGCTCTTTAGACTCCTCCTTAGCCTCCTCTTTTAATTATCACTCATTTCATGATTCTAACAATATGTAGAGATTATATTTATTACTTGGATTGTGATTCATTTTTGGCTGCTCAGACCCTTCCTTTCCTCATCTTACAACTGTCGCTAAAATTTTGATTCGCATGACCACAAAAGAATAAAATTTTAATAGAAATAAAGTTATATGAATTTACGTTTTAGGGTTCTATAGTTTTAGGGTATTAAACAATTTGAAGCACCTATGTAGATTTATTTTATAAGAGGTAATTTGTGTGAATTGAAAAACCAATGGAGAAGGAGGTTAGATGGTGAGTAGTATAAAGTCAAGATCTTATTTATAATTCCTTATTTATAGAAATTAAATTTATCCTTTTTAAAGACTATATTTATCTTTTTTTTAGTGCCAAATTTGATGGCCATATTATGTATGAATTGAGTAAAATCCTCTATAAGTCTCTCAAAAGACCAATCAAATAAATAATAAACAAAGTATAGGTAAAAATGTGAAAAAGAATTAGAGTGTAGAGTATAAACCAACTATAGGGCCATAGGGCAAGACAACTATGAAATATGAGACTGACATAATCTAAAAA
This sequence comes from Torreya grandis, assembly GCA_037957365.1. Taxonomy (NCBI): domain Eukaryota; kingdom Viridiplantae; phylum Streptophyta; class Pinopsida; order Cupressales; family Taxaceae; genus Torreya; species Torreya grandis. The sequence goes on from JARHVA010005366.1 coordinate 1,094,177, forward strand.
TATATTCAAAACATTTTCATAATTTTAAAACTATGAAATATATAATAAGGTATACTAAAATGCCTTATCCACATCCATATTAGCTTTTCATGTCACAACCTCTTTTCCCTCACTATGGACCTATTGCATGCCACATATGCTAAGAGGAGAACACATGGAACTAACCCTCCCACCACATCACACATAGTCATAAATCTTAAATAAAATTTAAATCTATGTAAATGAAACTATCAATCACCATATAAATAGTTAAAAACTATGACGAGGGGTAAAAACCTATCAGAAGTGAAGTGGGGAGAGGTATCTAATGAAGGAAGGTTGTAATGCATGAGGAGATTGATAGATTGTGTGGGGGGTGGGTAGGCAAAAGGAGGTTGATTCATGTTTTAGAGGCATCCATGTTACCTTTATGCCACCACCAATCCATCCTCAGCCTGAGTCAATTCCCTAAGCTCTACACCTTAACTCATGCTATGACCATGCAAATGGAGGGATCACTGTCAGATAAAGAATAGTTAAAACCCAGTCAAAAGCAATAATTAAGGAGGAAGATTTGCATGAATTTTTTAATAAATACTTGATTGATTGACGCTTTATAGAGATGAATAAAATGAACACATTGGTGATGAGGAGATATTGGAGGATTCAATTTCTTTTTCTTTTAGAATCTATTCAGTTTAGAAAAGAGGAATATGTGTCTTTATATAGAGGAGACCAAAATCTAAGAAAAGAAGATGGAGGCATCTATTCTTTAAAGCCTTTTGGCCGTGGATGCACAAGCTCATTGGTGGAGGCATAGCAGCCTAGAATAGGTGAATGACATTTAGACATAGCTTTTATGTATAGTAGATCCAAGTGGTATAAAAATTATCCTTCCATTTTTGGGGATGGCCTTTTTTGCCATAGAAGATCAACTTGAGAAACTATTGAAGGAACAATACATTCCCTAATGTCCATTGGAAAACATTGGTAGCTCGCCAAAAAATGATGAAGGTGTCTGTCAGCAAAGACAAACCCATAAAGGGTATTTTCTTCTATTACATGGATTTTGGCCATAGAAGATAGACACATGAAGCAATAGTCCCAAATGGAAAAGGATATTGCCATTTTATAAGCCTTTGAGGCTATGGCAAATGAGTTTGATTTGAACTTATGTCGTATATGTCTCCTTTTATTTGGTGATCAATATAGTTTATTTGAGCAACCCAAGATCAACACCCCACCATATTTTTGTATCAGCTATTTCAATTCAAGCAAAACCACATTCCATTTTAGTCAAGTATTTCAATAGGCACTGGGTGAGTATAATATTTTATTTAAATTGTTAGATAAATATAATGTATTTATTTCTAAAAAACTGGAATAAAATGAATTTTTCATTACTAGAAAGAAAATGATAATGCTACTTATTGTTATGGAAATCAAATGATTTTATATCAAATAATAAAAGAGAAAAAAGTATTCAGATATTCGAGAGACATAACATATAACAATATCAGCTTATTTAATATTAGTTGATATATACAATTTTACATTATGTATCTATTTATAAACATTAACATGGTCTCTATACCCAGTTCGGTGAAAAGAGTAGAATATATCATTAAGTATATGAGTTTTTTTTATGTACCTAGATTATAAATTTATGAAATACATTTGATCTAGTCTGTAAAGTTACATGCATAAACCTAGATTGTGAGAATATTGATTAGATACACGAAATCACCATAAAGCAATCTAAGTTGTCATAAAATAATATTCTGAGCAGACCCTTTGATTATTGTTGATCTTTTATGATGAATTTTATTATCATTAAGAATAGTATGAAAATAAATATTCTTCATTCTATGCTTGAATCCTCAATTTCAGAACCCCCCTTTCAAGCATATAAAGGATTTATTTAAAATTAAATTCAAGTTAAAAATAAAATTCTTAAACTCCATGCATATAAGTTATTTTCTAGAAAAGCATACCTAAGTAGACTAAAGGTATAATTGTCAAAGAAAAATAATGTTGCTGTAAATCAACATGATGATTAAACTAGGAGATTAAGTTACAAATTTTTTTTCTACCTTCCTACTCAAGAATTTGCTTTTGAAATATAATACAATAATTTATTTTAAGTATTTTTTCTTTTAAATCTCAACTTAAACCAAAAATTTAAGGTTAAATAAAACTACATAGTGTTTAGTATTAAGCAGTGCCTTTGGCTCATGTTTATGGGTAATATCATTGTGCTTGAGATACTACATCCATAACCTAACACAACTGTAATAAGGATATTTAGGCATCATCCCTATAAACTATCAGGAAGAAATAAGGACCATGTCTTGTCATTAATACCAAGTGGTGGGATAATCCCTCTTGGTCAACAAATACTAATTAAGATAAGCAATAAAATTGAGCTACCTTAAATGATTATGATTTGAGAACTTATGAAATAGAAATAGAGAAATTACATTTCTTATTCAAAACTTGGTACCACAAAAAATGAGCAATAAAAACTAGGATTAAGAGTGTTAAACCAGTTATTATAGAGAAACTACCAACCATATGGCTCTCAGATATCAAAAATTTGGTAACAACAATTGTACGGATTAGGTTGTCTAAAGCAAAGATCAAAAAATGTTGATGTAAATAAAAGTGGAAAGTAGATGTAGCTTGCAAATGTTAATTTCTATTTTTTGTTAAGATTTAAGGCTAGTTTAGTTAAACAAGTACTCAGTTAGTTTAACTAATAATTTTTACACTCTTTTTTGGGTAGTAATCATAGAGGTACCATCTAGAAAATTGGGTCCCAGAAAGAGCTGCATACCCAGACCTATAGTTCACATGAAACTTAGAGTAGAAAATAGAACTACATGCATACTATACCTTGATCTTGTTTGGAAGAAAGTATGTAGGTAGTCTGGGAAGCAAAGGATGCTTACATAATGCAGGTGATTAGGATGAGGTTGGGATTGTGCACTAAACAAGATTAAAGCTAAATAAAAGAGCAAGACCATTATAATAAATCCATAGTTTAGATAAATAAAGTAAAGACAAATTTTTTTATGATATTCTCGAAAGGATCTTGATTGGATAATCATAGTTCTTAACGATTTATGCCACTATCACAATGACCTCGATGCTTATCTAGTAGAGATGAGAAATGAACAATGAGTGACTTAGGATCCAACTGATCCTGATGAGTCAAGTCTCGAGCTAAAGCATAACCTACTCATATATAGATGCCTAACCTATATGGTTAGATGCTTGTCCATCTGATAAAGGATATTAGATGCTTAACCTATATGGTTAGATGCTTTCCCATTTTGCAAAGGATATTATATTATTAACCTGTATGGTTAGGTACTTATCTAGTTGGATAAAGATATCCAATAGGATAAATTATACCTGAGTTATATTCATAGACAAACATTAATTTTTAAAAAAAAAATCTATGTTTTAGGATCTAGGAAGTGTGTTCTCTACATTGTGGTATCAGATCTTAGGTTCAAAATATAGGCCTTAAGCCTTATATGACCTATGCTTAGTAAAAGATTAATTATTGATGATAACTTGTTGAGAAAACTGAAAACTATGCGAAACTAATTTGGTTAAAAATGGTTGTTCAAACATGGCTCATGGAAAAACTTTAGTGAAAGAAAAAAAAACAAAGAACAAGGTGAAAGTGAAACTTCCCTCCACATCGAAAGAACCCATTTACATTTCTGACTTGGATACAATAGCTGAAAGTCAAAGTAAAATCAAATCTTTGAACATAGAGCTAGTTAAAAAAAAATAGCTATGATTGAACCTATAGTCAAACGTTCATTTAAGAGGCCCTCAACAATAACATATTTTCCATTTGGAATGGGTTCTAATGCACCTTACATCAGCCCTAAAGTATGTAAGGAATATAACCAATGCCATTAGAAGACAAATTTCTTGAAGAAATGGAACTAGATGAAGAAGATTCTATTTAGAAGAATTTTTCAATCAATGTTATACAAACATCTATATGTTATAGTTATAAAACTTATCCTTTATAAAGCTGAAAACTCTATGTAATAAAGATTTTAATAAGATTATCAAATGCTTACATTTTTTCAATCTTATGTGTGACTATGATAAATAATAGAATGTATGAAAAAAATTAGAGTTATAAAAAAAAGAATTGTGCTCTCAATCATCTTGAATGAAAACTTAAGGGATTGTGTTATTTATATTAGGAAACCAAATGGCAAGACCTAGATGATAAACTAAGAATCAAAGGTAAAATGTGAGATATGCACAACCCAATAATGAAAATGTTGAACAACAGGGTCCAAAAAGTAGAGAACCAGGGATTGAAGCCCTCATCAATTTGTTAACCGAGCAAAGAGATAAAGTGGACTCACTTGAGGAGGTAATTAATGATATCAGTTTAATGCAAGAAAATATAAAAAACATAATGGAACCTAACCTTGTAAATTTTAATCAAGGATTTCAAACAATGCAAATATGTTATGCATGCTTAAGGACGGGTAAAACCTAACCATCTTTTTTCCATTTTAGTCAAGGATTTCAACAAGAACCGATAAGCATAATATATTATTTAAATTAAAAGATAACTATAATTTATTTACTTTTAGAAAACTAGAATAAAATGAATTTTGCAATACTCTAAACAAAATTATAACTCTACTTGTTGTTATGGAAAGTAAATGATTTTATATCAAACAATAAAAGAAAAAAAAGTAATTAGATATTTGAGAGACATATAACATATAACAATATGAGCTCATTTAATATTAGTTGATATATACAATTTAACATTATGTATCTATTTAAAAAAATTGACATGATCTCTATATTTGGTTCAGTGAAAAGAGTAGAACATATCATTACGTAAATGTGTTTTGTTTTCTATGTACCTAGATTATAAATTTATGAAATAAATTTGGTCTAGTCTATAAATTTACATGCGTAAACCTAAATTATGAGAATATTGATTAGATACATGAAATTACCATAAAGCAATCTATGTTGTCATAAAATAATATTCTAAGTGGACCCTTACTTTGATTGTTAGTGAGCTTTGATGATGAACTTTATTATCATTAATAATAGTATGAACATAAATATTCTTCATTCTAGGGTTGAACCCTCAATTTCAAAATGCTCCTTTCAAGCATATAAAAGATTTATTTAACATTAAATTCAAGTTTAAAATAGCATTCTTAAACTCCAAGTCTATAAGTTATTTTCTAGAAAAGGTTACCTAAGTAGATTAAAGGTATAATTGTCAAAGAAAAATAATGTTGTTGTAAATCGACATGATGATTAAACTAGGAGATTATATTACAGATTTTTTTTCTACCTTTCTACTCAAGAATTTTATTTTGAAATATAATGTATTAATTTATATCAAGTACTCTTACTTTTAAATCTCAACTTAGACTTAAAATTTAAGGTTAAACAAAAATACGTAGCATTCGGTATTAAGCAGTGCCTATGGCTCATGTTTATAAGTAATGATGATGTGATTAAGCTATTGCATCCATAACCTAGCACATCTGCAACAAAGATATTTGGGCATCATCCCTCTAGATCATCAGGGAAAAATAAGGACCATGTCGTGGCATTAAGACCAAGGGGTGGGATAATCCCTCTTGGTCAACAAATACTAATAAAGATAAGCAAATAACTTGAACTACCTTAAACAATTATAATTTATGAACTTATGAAATAGAAATAGAGAAAGTACATTTTTTATTCAAAACTTGGTACCACCAAAAAGGAGCAATAAAAACCAAGATTGAGTGTTAAACCAATTATTATTGAAAAACCACCAACCTTA
>JARHVA010005366.1:1105000-1160000 GCA_037957365.1 Torreya grandis
GAATAAAGTCAGGATAAACTAGACATTAAATAAAATGTGCAATGTTGGGTTCAATAGTAGCATTCCATATATTGCTAAGTTTAGTGAACCAAGTCTCAGGTGAAAAAATTAATTTTCAAATCTTATTTAACTTGGCTAGAGTAGAAGATAATGGGATCCTAATTTTATAAATGAGAATATGATAATAATATTTCAATTAGATGTCATATTTCCACCTCCAGTCCTTCTACCATATACGTGAAGATTATGAACCCATATTATAAAATATGTCATCATTCATCAACTCTTAGATACATAGAATGAAAGGTCAATTTGTAATAAGAAATTCATATTTGTCTTGTATCATATTCCCTGAGATCCAATCTCAAGAAGAAATAGAATCCTTAATAATGTGAATTCATTTTTTATAAAGATGTATTCCTTTAATAAGGGAATTTTTTTAGAGGAAGAATGTTATTGGTCATTATAAGAGACCACCAAATATAAAGGATGATAAAAGAAGGAAATTTTGATAACAACCTCCAACCAATTTTTAAAAAGCCTTAAAATCTCCAAAATATTTTCGTATGCTCTTCAAAATAATAGAACCTTATATCTTGGTAGGAGCAGTAGTAATTAATATGGTCTGTATGCCAATGTTTTTCCAACTATTTTTACTATAGAGGTACCTATGTAAATCCATTTATTTAGATGTATTTCCAATCCCCATTACCTTTAATATATCTATCCACCAACTTAACACAAAGGGATATATATTTTTTGTAGACATCAATGACTCTCATCCTCATTTTTCCTAAGGAAGACAATATATGTCCCAAGCAATCCTATGATAGGCTTTAGTTTGTTTAGAATTTTCCCAAAGAAAGTCTCTACGAAACTTTGTTAATTTATAATATGAGGCTTTGAATAATGCCTAATAGGAGGAGTGAAAAAATGAGTGGTTGCATGGATTTTAGTACAAACTTGAAATATATAGTCTAAAGAGAGAGGTTTGGAAATACAATATGAAACCTTTTATTCCACTCTATGAATAAAATTATTGCATAGTTCTGAATGAGAAATATCGAAATAAAAGGGAATACAAAGGAATTTAAATATATCTATCTTTTTATCCACTTTCATTGATAATGATGGAGTCATTCAATGAAATACATCATTCTCTATCTGTAATGTAGCTTTTTGGTCACTAAAAATTAGAGCAAAAGGATATGTAAAAAATACCAATGCATTGAAGTAATTCTTTGAAGGAATATTATTTATCTTCAAGAGTGAGATAATTATCATCCATAAATTTACCATTGATGATTTTCAAGAAGTGATTAGGAATAAAAACACCCCTAATAAGTCATTGATTTTTTTTATAATCAAGAAGATGACCAAACTCCTTGATGACAAAAACATATAAAGTAAAAGCTAAAGGGAAACCCTATCTAATGGAACAAATAGTTATAGAGATATTAGAATTGTTCCCATTTATGGTAAGGTATGATGATACATCATAAATCAAATTTTCCACAATTAAGAGAAATCATTTAACAAAACCCATATCGTTAAGCATAGTGTGACTAAAGGTCCATTTTATTCAATCGTAATATTTTTCAAAATAAATTTTGAGAGATATGGTCATCTGGTAAGATGTTTGACCCATTCCATCCAAAACTACAAATAAATTACTCAATCTATAATTATGTTTAATGAATTTTATTATTTTAGGTTCTAATAATTGTAGGTAGAATATGGCAAAGGTGATTCGCTAGAGCCTTAGCAATTATTTTATAATAAAAATTCAAAATGGTGATTGGGCACTAATTAGTAATAAGTTTTAGGTCACTATATTAAGGGACAAAATTAACATTGCATTTTTAATGGTAACTCCTAATGAATTATTTTACAAGGATTATTTGTAACTTGTAACAAGTTGTACCCAAAAAATTTATAACTAGCTTTATAGAACTCATAAGGAAAGCCATCAATCCTTGGAGATTTATCACTGGACTACACTACAATATGTGAAATATATCATCAATACACAAACGAGTATCACAATGCTTTTATTATGAAATGTTTAGTTTGTGGGGCACCACATCAAAACAATCATGTAAAGCCTTTGATCTTTCAATTAAATCTTTTTTGGGTTGGAACACCAATTTGTAATGGTCAAGAAAATTTGCTAATATTTTCATTATATGGATGAGGTGATTATTTGAAAGCTTCATGGATTTTATTATCTACTTGGGTTGTTTATCCTTAAAGACTTGAATAAATCCATTTAGATAGAAGTGTATGGAAATTGTGGACTCAAAATCCACACTTTGGTGACAATTCATATAATTCACGCATGAATAAGAAGTAAAGTGTTCAAAAATAATTTAATATGTGGAACTTTAAGAAGGCCTATACACCAATTCACAATGTTAATGATAATTTTTTGATCAGAAATGATAATTTATGGATGGACTATGGCAACTTATCTATTGGAAACTTAGAAGGAGAAAAAATGTTTTGAAATCATGACATGGTCTAACCATTTTAGGACCCTATCACTTTTGGCCTGATAAATAGACCAAGTATACCATGGCATATAAATTAATGTGTGCAGAGGAATGGTTCCACTAGGCCCCATCATTGTTTAAAATAATACCTTGATTTCATGTTCTACCACACACCATCTCATTAAAAGGGTACAAAATTTGTCCTAAGGATTCTTAATCATATTAAAGTCACCATAAATTAGCCAAGTTCAAAGGGTTATATTGTTAGGGAGCTTTCTCTATAATTTTATTCTATTAAGGCTATTATTTGGGACATGAATATTTTAAATCCCTAAGGAATGACCATCAATGTCAAGTATAACCCAAATAATTTAATGTGATAGATTTTATCTAAAGGCAAAAATTAAGGGAATGAATTTTCATGAAACTAAAATACTGGCACTTCCATGTCCACGTTCATGTGAAGTGAAAAAGATAAATTCATCAAACCATGTAATCCTCAGACAATATTACTGAAGAAATATTGAAATCTTAAATTCTAGATTAAAAAATGACATATATAACACCCAACTATTGACAAGCAGCACATGGTGAGAATTTGTAAGAGGAGTCTATGAGACCTCAAACCATAAAGGAAAGTAACTTCATTAAAATGAAACCTTCATGAATAATTCCCCATGTCCATCCCTTATATCTTATTCTAAAGCAAGTACTACAAAATAATTGGCCAACAATGATTTGGTGGTTGGTAAAAATAAAATCCCCAAGTGAAATCAAGTGACGTTTAACATTAATTAGTTTTTGAGGGGAATCTCCACTATTGTGAGGTAGACTACATAATTAATGTGAGGTAGGACCACTTGCATAGGGTATCCCAAAATGTGAATAATGTACTTGTAAATGATTAATTTGATAAACTTGGCTTTGAGAGACCACGGGATCACATTGAGACTAATGGGAGAGGAAAAAAACATTATTTTTGTTTTCTACTTGTGAGATTTGATAATAGAGGGAACCAAGGTCACCTTAGGATTCTTGTTTCTGATGGATATTTTTTGTTATCCACCATGGTGCAAACATCATTCTTTTTCGCCACCTTTTGATTTTCAGGTGATCTATTCCTGACGGATGGATTTTAATGAACTATAAGGGGATAATCATGAACCTTATGGTTAGGCACCTGACATCTAAAGCATGTGTTGAGGATATTTAAGTAGTTTACCTTCTACGAGAAGTGTTTCATCCCTACTTGTATATCGATAGACTCTTTCAAGTCCTTTGTCAAATCCACCTTGACACAAAAACATTTATTAGGTTGTGTAGAGTATAAATTTATCAACCTCAGTACAAACCATCAGCCCTATGGGTTAGACAATCTTTTCAAGGAATGCATGTAGACGTAGCATAATAGCTATAGTCTTAGCCTAGATATGGACCTTAAGGGAGATTTATCTAGACAATTTGAAATTGTGCGTCTAATGAGAAATGCTCATGAAGGTATTTGTTAAGAACGAACAACTCAAATTAGAAAGAAGGGTTTTGATTTGAGAAGGTTCCTTAAAGGAGAACAAAAATATATAATTAATAAAATTATACAAACCAGTAAAATGAAAAATCAGAGGTTCCTAGTAGTGTCAAATCCAACAATTGATTAAGTCCTTTAAGGGTATATGACTAAAATAGTAATCAATAATAAAATTATTTTCATATCATATATGCATATTACTAACAAGTTTTACTTGTAAATAAACATCAGGTTGAGGAGGATTATCATAAACCTTTGAGACAATTTCTAAACTCTTTTCAATACCATCCTGCATAATATCACTAAAAATAATTACGATAAATTAATCCAAAGCTATTTTAAAAAAACATACTCCATCCAAAAAACATACAATAAAATGTAATAAATACAAACTTAATATTAAAAACCCTGTAAAGACTAGGTGAAATAAACTAACATAATACAAAACCGACATGTAAATCTTTAAAGAGCAAATTTCTGAAAGCCCAAACAATTATTTTGAAATAGTATGCCCTCTCCAAAACTATCGAGGCTGTCGTCCTATAAGCATTTACTTTAGGGGATGGGAAAAAAGAGAATTCTGTGAGAAGACATAATAAAGTAACCACTGGAAGACTACCGTACGAAAGCAGAAATAAAGAGTCGTCATACCAAATATTCGAAACTTCTGCTTTATCTTAATCTAATGTTGACAAGATTGATTCATTATATATAAAACTAGATAAGTATAAAGTTGGATGCAATTTTGCAGGAAACATGTAATAGTTTTGTGAATGAAAAAACATCATGTGAAGTGTAAGAGTTACAGGCTCGAAATACACCAAATATCTTCTCATTATCAGCCACCCAAAATAGGAAGCACTTCATCATTTTCTTTATTACCACACGTGGTAAATGCTTTCCGTGAAGGAGACTTCATCAAGTTAGGGAATCTTATGAAACTTGTGGTAAAAATAAATTAAAATGCAATATTTGGCGACTTTATTTAAACAGCTGGAATCACAATCTGACATGATATAAGTTTGCTTCTTTGCTATTCGTATATATGCCTTTATATATTCTAATCTATGCGTTATTTTGCCACTCTCCCTAATAAATTGGATTGCGTATGGCCATTTTAATCTTTCATCAGCAGTGGGGCATGATAGGTAACCGCTCCATGACCTGTCCGGTTATACACGGACTTCACCATTATCTTAGTCAATTCAGCTCTTGTATTTTTAATTCCTTTTCATTTCCGCAAAGAAATTTATATATATATTTAAGCCAATCAGAGGCCACATGGAACTTTTTTTTAAATGAAATTTAAGGTCTTTGATGTTCTTGGATTGGAAGATAAGTTGTATGAATAGTTTGACCTTTTATAATAGGAAACCGACACCTTCGCAATTTTATTAATTTTTTTGGCTGGCAAAATTTCAGATTTATAGAATTTAAATATAGTATAATTATTATTAAATTTTAAATTATTATTGATAGTGATTGTGACTCTTAAAATAATAAGATTTATGAAATGGTTAGTATTTTGATAGTTAAATATAGGAATTATAGTAAAGTAATTTTTAAAATCAAATGCATGTAATATTATAAATTTTAAGGCATACAATTAAAAAATATTGAAAAGCAAAAAAAGAAATTAAATTAATATTTAACAATATAATTGTTAAATTTGAAAAAATATTATTATATAAAAGTATGCTTTGGAAGATTATAAAGTTTTGAATTTGAATGTTTTTATAATGCTAATTATATTTAATTTTATAAAGTCATAAAATGATTAAAAGATTTAAAATTTTAATATTAAAAATAATAAAAAAATTAGTAAGTGAGATTCATAATATTGAAATGTATATCAGAAGGCTAGATGACTTGTTGCAGAAAATAATTAAGAATATGTAATGGCAACTTATCCTAATATTAATATGTAGTAAAATGAAAGTATTTTTCAATTCTATAAATATATCTTATTATTAAAAACATCATAACTACTTATTTATGTAAATTGTTGATCTATATTTTTTAAAATTATATAAAATAAATAAATAATAGGAAAATAAAATACTTGAAGCTATGGCAAATACGATGTTATTTAGCAATATGTAATTATTGTGGAATAGACCTTCATTACTTAGTAATAAGTTGTGGAGGGATCATACAATTTACATTAATTTTTTAATTACAAAGAAGATGAGTTAGTGCACATTTTTTACAATAAATGTCCGATTTACATAAATAGATTTGTTCCAAATGATGCAATACTTGTGTATCTCTAGTTAACAGAGGGGAAAATTATATACTTTTGATCGAACTTCACATGATGAATGAGTTCATTTTGAGTGTGACAAGTAGGTGAGCCACAAAATTTTGAAAATAAAATTCTACTGTTTGTATATGGATTTCACATTGTAGAAAAGACAGTTGTAATGTATAGAAAAATACATTGTCTAAAAGCATTGAAGAAGATGTGTATACAAATCGTGAAAGAGTTGGTTACTATTGTGAAGATAATGTGTATAATTTTAGACTCTGTGACGACTTCATGTTGTGTTGGTATGTTATTATAGGAAATACATATATCTAGGATAGAGGTTATGTAAAGAAATAAAACCATATGTATACGGTACATGCCATACAAAACAAATCATGTGAAGGAGAAAATAAGAACATATAATAATAGAAAATAGAACAGAGACAAAACAAATTGCTACAACAATGAAAAATAACAAGATTTCATTAATCTTCTTGAAAATCTTGATCTTCTTTTTTTGTCCATTACAATGCTGCACCCAAGGCATATATAAATAGATTTTCTTAGCAAATTAAATTGAAAATAAACTTATTGTTTAACTAAGTCTAAACTAATCCTCTAACTGCTTAAACAAACTGATTGTTCACTGCTTGAACTAACTGATCTCTAACTATCAGTTAACTATTGTGCATGCATGAGGAGGGAGATAGAACAGTCAGTTAAGTTGTGGATGGAGAAATTATCTTGAATTAATCTTGAGTTTCTAACACTCCTCCTTAATTTCTACCACTAACAACTTCAGCATTTACAATGCCTAAATTTTGTCTTAAATAATCAAAGGTCTCCTTTGCTAATGCCTTTGTGAATATATCTGCCAATTGATCTTCAAATCTGTAGAATTCCAAATGGATTTCTCCATTTTTCACTAACTCTCTGATAAAGTGAAATCTTGTATCAATGTGCTTGCTCCTCTTGTGAAAAACATGATTTTTTGATAATGCAATTGCTCATTTATTGTCACAAAAGATTGGTGTTGACTCCTTCTATGCTTGTAATAAATCTTTCAATATTCTCCTCATCCAAGTTGCTTGACATGCTGATGATGTGGCTGCTACACACTCTGCTTCAGCTAATGAAAGTGTCACTATAGGTTGCTTTTTGGATGCCCATGTGACCACACCTGTTCCTAAAAGAAAGGCATGTCCAAAAGTACCCTTCTTGTCATCAATGCTACCTGTAAAATCACTATTAGTAAAACCAATCAAACTAAAATCGTTAGTTGTGGAATATAAAATTCCATATTCAGTAGTTCTTGTCACATATCTCAATATCCTTTTTCTAACTTGCCAATGTGAGTCTTTCGGTGACTCCATGAATCTTGATTAAACTGACACCATACATGATATTTGGTCTAGTAGCTGTAAGATACATCAAACTACCAACTAGTCTTTTGAATGTTGTAGAATCAACATTAGACCCTCGGTCTTCTTTGCTATGTTTGGTCCCTGTAGCAACTGGTGTAGGTGTTGGTTTACAATTCTACATCTTAAATCTCCTTAACACATCCTTTGCATATTTAGTTTGACAAATAAATATTCCCTTCTCTGATTGTACAACTTCTATGCCTAAAAAGTACTTCATTAATCCCAAATCTGTCACTTCAAATTCTTTCTTCATTGCTGATTTAAATGTGTCTACAAACAAATTTTTAATGAAAATCAAATCATCAACATATAAACACACAATCAAAATCTGACCTACTTTGTTGATTTTTGCGTACAAAGTAGGCTCACTATTGCTTCTTCTGAGTCCATTGTTTGTCATGTATGAATCAATCCTACTATACCATGCTCTTGGTGCTTGCTTGAGACCATAAAGGGCCTTCTTCAATCTATATACTTTTTCTTCATGTCCTTGTACTTCATAACCTGGTGGCTGTTTCACATACACTTTTTCATCTAGTAAACCATTCAAGAAAGCTGATTTTACATCCATTTGATATACATACCAATTATTTTGAGTAGCTATTGATAAAACCATTCTAACAGTATCAAGTCTAGCAACTAGAGCAAATGTTTCATTATAGTCAATTCCATGTTCTTGTGCAAAACCTTTTGCTACTAACCTTACCTTGTGTTTTTCAACATTTCCATCTGCATCAAATTTAGTCTTATAAACCCATTTGACTCCTATAAAATCCTTACCTTAAGGTAGATTAGTTAGATCCCATGGTTGATTTCTTTCAATGGCATTCATTTCTTCATCCATTGCTTTTATCCAATGTTCCTCATTAATTGCTTCTTCATAATACATAGGATCATGAGTGAAAAGAGCAAAATTTGAACACAAATCTAATTTCTCTTCTTCTTGATTATAAATCTCATTCAAGTTTCTCATTCTCTTACCTTTCAATCTTGGTCTTAAAGTAGCAAGAGTTGGATTTGATTCATCACTTGTGAATTTGGAGTAGGATGACATGCATGTCTAGATGATTCACCTTGTTCATACCTCCTAGGTGTTCTTATTGGAGTGCTTGTTCTTTCTTGTGGAGAGGATTGATCTCCTTGCAAATTTTGTTCTTCAAATTCTTCTTCAATTTGTGGAATTGGTGCTCCAATTGTGATGGTGCTACCATCCCATGCTTCTTCTTCTGTAAATTCAACATCTCTGCTAATAATCACTTGCTTTGAAATAGGGTTATACAACTTATAAGCCTTTGATTCTTCACTATGACCAATAAAAATGCATTTCTCACCTCTATAATCAAGGTTTCTTCTCAATTTAGATGGTATAAGAGAATATGCTATACAACCAAAAATTTTGAAATGATTTACATTATGTTTCTTACCACTCCACGCTTCTTGTGGAATAGGATCTTTGACATTCTTTGTTGGGATTCTATTCAAAATATATATTGCACATTCTACTGTTTCTGCCCAATATTCATTTGACAAGTGTTTGGCCTTCAACATGCTTCTAGCCATCTCCATGATTGTTCTATTCTTTATTTCTGCACCATTCTACTGTGGTGTGTACTTTGTAATCAATTACCTTTTAATGCCATGATACCTGCAAAAATATTGAAATTCATTAGACATATATTCACCTCCTCTATCTGATCTAAGTACCTTGATATAATGGCCACTCTGGTTTTTAACCATTGCCTTGAATTCTTTAAACTTTCCAAAGGCTTCAGACTTACTTTTGAGAAAATAAATCCACGTCTTTCTACTAAAGTCATCAATGAAGGTTATAAAATAAGTACTACCTCCAAATGATGGAGTTTGCATTGGTCCACATAAATCACTATGGACTAGCTCCAATATTACCTTGATCTATATGAGGCTCCTACTAAAAAACTCTCTCTGTGTTGCTTTCCTAGAATACAACTGTCACATGAACTTCCTAGCTATTTTATTGGTGGTAATCCCTTCACCATATTTTTCTTCTGTAACAAATTCAAACCTCCAAAATGTAAATGTCTTTACCTTAAGTTCCATAGCCATGATTGGTCTAGCTGCATGGTTTTGAAGTGGGCTTCCTCTTCTCCTTGGATGCACTGAATTTGAAGAGGGAACATCTGATTCTTGGTCATCTCCACTTTTCCTATCAACCTGTCACTTGAAAACATGTCTAGTATTGTGCAAACATTATCCATAAAAGATACTCTGTAACCTTCTATACTAACTGTCCAATACTCATACGATTATGATTTAGTCCAGGTATAAAATAAACATCAGGTATAAACCTTCTTTCACCATTTTTTGCTAAAACATTTATTACTCCTTTACCCATTACATCCACTTTGATATCATTTCCTAATTTCACTTCAGATCTTATGGATTCATCAAGACTAGCAAAAAATTCTTTATTTCCTAACATATGATTACTACATCCACTATCTAAGAACCAAATATCTCTAGCTTTTTCTTGAGTAACATGACAAGTGAGAAATAAGCTTCTCACCTTGATCTAGATTTGTTCTCACCTTGATCTAGATTTGTTCCTTCCAGTTCTGCCTTTGCCTCTTCCTCTGAAGTTTGACCTTCTTCTTCCTCTTCCTCTGCCAAATGATACCTATGACTTGAAGGCATTCTCAAGAGAAGTATTGTTATTTCTATTCATTCTGGATTCATGTGTTAACAAAGAACCCATTAATTCATTTACAGATAACTATTTCAAATCCTTGGTTTCCTCAATAGCTACAACTATTGCATCAAATTTATTGGGTAAACTTCTTAGTATTTTTTCTATGATCTTTTGATCTGTGATTGTTTCTCCATTAGATCTAATTTGATTCACTATATTTAACACTTGACCCATAAATTGGTCTATAGATTCTGAATCATTCATTTGCAAATTTTCAAAACTTCGCCTAAGAGATTGCAATTTAGCAATTTTTACCTTTGTATTACCTTTATAGGTAGTCTCCAAGATTTTCCATGCCTCTCTAGATCTCGTTGATGCTGCAACTCTGGAAAAAATTGATTCATCCTGTCCCTGTTGGATTATAAATAAAGTTTTTACATCTTTTTTCTTATTCTCTTTAAGCTCATCCTTTTGTGCTCGAGTTAATGCCAGATGAGTTACCTCATCCTGCGGTTCTACAAAACTATTCTCTACCAAATCCCAAACTTTTTGTGAGAAAAGCAATGTTTTCATCTTAATTTCTCAAAAATCGTAATTCTTACCATAAAAAATGGGAATTTGAGGCTGAAAGATACTGTTGTTCATTGCCATGTCAATTGCTGAAGTGACTAAATTCTCTTTCTTCCTTTTTTGACTTTATCCACTAGTGCTTTTCCACGATCTGACTTTCTGTCTACTAAATGTCAAACCCTTGATCTTTTCTTCTTCTTTTTTTAATAAAAAATGACTGTGACATGTCTTCTTACTGACTATTTTTTTAATTAAAAAAAGACTGCGACCTGCCTTCTTGCTGACTAGGATGAATATCCCCTCTGATTGGTGTAGCGCCTATCTCCTTTCTAGCAAAGTAATGTTTAATTGCTCACAGGGGTTTCTGTTGTCTCCATACGCTTCTCTGTAGCGACGCTTTTGCCCACGGTCTATTGGATGGCCGCGCAGGTTTGCACCCTACTGTCGACACCTTGCATGGCTTCTTCTACCTATGTGTTGACTGTGCTTCAACCTTCTTCTTGTTTTTGGCATCGCTGATTCCAGTGTGTGGCCAGTTCGCGCTTCTCACAGCACGCTAGGCTCTTTCTATGACTTCCTTCTTGCTGGGCTTTTCTCTACTGAGCGCACCACATCTTTCCCATGATCTGAATGATCTTCAAGCTCTGATACCAATTTGTGAAGGAGGAAATAAGAACATATAATAACAGAAAATAGAACAGAGACAAAACAAATTGCTACAACAATGAAAAATAACAAGATTTTATTAATCTTCTTGAAAATCTCGATCTTCTTTTTCTGTCCATTACAATGCTGTGCCCAAGGCATCTATAAATAGATTTTCTTGGCAAATTAAACTGAAAATAAACTAATTATTTAACTAAGCCTAAACTAATCATCTAACTGCTTAAACAAACTGACTGTTAACTGCTTGAACTAACTGATCTCCAACTATCAGTTAACTGCTGTGCATGCATGAGAAGAAGTGAGATAGAACAGTCAATTAAGTTGTGGATGGAGAAATTATCTCCAATTAATCTTGAGTTTCTAATAGGGAATACATATATCTAGGTTAGAGGTTATGTACAGAAATAAAACCATATGTATACGGTACATGCCATACAAAGAAGATGTCTCTATCAAACATGCAAGGTAACACAGACCGACGCATCAATAGAAACATGTAGAAATACTAAGCTCAATTGTTCGATGCAAATTTTTTTTGGCAAACAACAGTCGTACAATGGTAATGTAAATGGAACTCAGAAATGGACATGAAGAATATAATAAAACCAAATATCAATGCAATAAATGTGTGCTTATGAGTGCAATACTATTGGATTCTTGAAAACATTTGAGGCAAGAAGATTGTAGAATCAGTGTTAATGAAATAATATTTAATAAGCGTGCGAAGAGAGAGGGAGATTGTAGTTTGTAACCAATATATTTATTAATAATAAGCTTAATTGCTCCAGCTGAAATGATTGACAAAGCAGAGTTGAAAATGTCCGCAAATGCTAAGGAGGAGGAAAATTTAAGAGTTATTTGTATGAGATGTTGATCCCATCCTTTGTTTTTCCAAAACAAATGCAAGATTCTATTAGAAATGAGTGTTGAAAGCATGCCTAACATATTTGCATCGTTTGGACGGGTAAAAGCTTAAGGACAAGATTAGAAGGGCATAAAATGTAGTCAGAGATTTGACATGTTCGGCAATAGAAAATGCAAACAATGTTCCAAGTAAATTACCAAAAACACATACTGAGGAAATGCACATATATTTAGAAACAAAACTTACTGGAAGGCAATGAAAATGCAACTACAAAAAGGTTATGAAGCATACATTAAAATTAGGTATCAATTAAACGAATATTTGATACTAAATTCAATGGCTTGGCTTATTGAAAACATCGTAGGAAATAATTTAAACACATAACCAGTGTCAATGAAAGGTGGAAATTATATTTGATAGTTTGTGATCAATGTATCTAGAAATAGTAAGTTGAATTAATCTATCATAAATCGTTGTCCAATGAAAGTTGAAAAAGTATGTAATTCTTAAAAAGCACAATTTAAAAGCTGTTTCTATGAAATGTTGAACCCAACTTTTTTTACTGTAAAATCAAGCTCTGTTTTTGTATTGTTTGGATGGCTAAAGGCTCAAGCAAAATACTATAATGGCATATGATGCAAATGTGAACAAATATCTATATATGGAAAAAAATATTGGCGTAGTGTTTTTAACATGCAATTGCTTGTGAGAATTAATTGCACTTGTACTTACTGTGGCATTTATATTATGAATGTCACTTAATCCAATGCCGTCTTCTAATGTCAGGTTATCCGTTTCTATTTAAAAAAAAATAGTCTTGTGAAATAGAATAAACGAGAAGCCCTTTGATGTATAGATATTTTAGTGACTAATTATTTTAATCTGTATATTATATTTGTCCTGGACTTTATATAGATTCAGCTCTGAACAATATTTGTCTGGCCTATTTATACTAAATTTGAATTTAGATTTTGGATATGTAAAGTTAGGGTTCATAAATAGGAGTGAAAAACAAATGTATGACCTTTTCCTAATTTGAATGGAAAAAAACATAACAATTAAACATCAGAGTTAAACAAAGAGACTACGAAAATTTGAATACCAAAGCTTAAAATACACATATCTCTATACACATTTCAAGCCAAAAATCTAAACGACATTAAATTTAAAACATGCGTGTATTTCCCCAAGGAAGAGAACAATAAAATTTCCAACAAGATAAATACAATAATGACTAAAATTCCAATTTTCAAAACATGTGTTGATTGCATTCAAACATTTGAACTTTCTATACTTTTTACAAGTATTAAAATATATAACAAATAATTTCATTCCTTATAATGATGATGACGGTGATGATAATAGTAATATTGTGAATACTTTTAATATACATTATATCAAATTAATTTGTGATATTTGTTAAAATGAATCATTCAAATGTACGTTTTTTTTAATTTTTTAATATTACTTTTTATTATATGTGAAGATTTTGGCTCAAAGGTAGATTTATAACAAAAATATTATTAAAAAATAATTCCATAATAAATTTAACATATTATCATTATTATGCTTGAATTAATGGTTATCTTTCTCTTTATGCTTTGATTTTCATGATTATTATTAATAAAATTTTATATAAAAGAAAAAAAATACTATTTTCTCCAAATATAATATTTATTTTATTAAAAATTGTTTTTGGGTTTCAAATGATAAACTTTCAAATTTTAATAGAAATTATATATTATTTATATGAATAATTAACTATCTTAAAACTAATTTTTTTAAATATTAAATTATAATTTAATATAATATATAAAATATTCAATTAAAAATTAAAAGTATTAAAATTAAAATTCAGTTCAAAAATTTCTATTAAATTTTAAAAACTAATAATAATTTAACATTTAATAAATTTTATTTATCAATTTATATTAAAATTTAATTATAAAATATTATAGTTATTTTTATATACATAAATTAATTTTAAATTATAATATTTTTATCATATTTTAATTTATAACATTAAAATAAAAAATTTATAATAGTAAAATACATTCGTTATAAAACAATATCATAATTTGATTGTCTCAAAATAGAAGTGATTTATACAAAAGATAAAACTATACATTAACATAAACTTCATAATTTTTTATATCAAATTCCTCAACCAAAAAATCTAAATTTATGATCAACTTCCTTTACTATTGTGGGAAGGTAAGTCTCTTTGTTTAGATTTTCCTTCTCTTTTTGTTTAAGGTTTCCTTCACCTTTTAAAATAGTAGTGTGGAAGGTTTGGATATTTTATTTTTGTATTTCGGAACTTATTTTAAAATGGGCATATTTAATAGTAAGGTTGAGAGGAAGAATAGATGTTTTCTTGGGAGTTACAGTTTTAAAAAATATCCAAACAAATTTTTTATGATTAGAATGAAAGTTTTAATAAAATTACTTTATTTTAATTTTTAAAATAAAGATATAACTTAAAATTATGAATTAAATAAAAGAAACCACAACCCATTAACACAAAGTTTAACAAAATAATGAAATATAAAAATAAAAAATAAAAAAATTCCAAAAAATTGATAAAAACATTAATATTAACACAATTAAAATTTTATTAAGATTGAATATATTTTTGTAAATTTATATTTTTATATAGTCATTTTTAATATTTTAAAGTTTTAGCAAAATATAAGTTGCTATAACTTATATCAAGAACACATCAACATAATTAAAATTAAGTTTGAATATATTTTTATAAATTTATATTTTTGTATCATCATTTCTAATATTTTAAATGTCAAAATGAAATTTTAATATTGTTATTATTAATTTTTAATTAGTATAATATCATATTTTAATATAATTATTATTAATCTTAAGTAATATTATTCTTAGTTTTATATTAATATTATTTATTTTACTGTGACATTAGATTGTAATAATACTATTATTGTTGTAAATAATGTGATATTGCATTCTAATATTTTCATAAATAGATTTTTAGTATTACAATATTATATTTTAGTGATCTCATTATTTTTTAACATCTTTTTACATATGTAATTGGAAGTAAAATAATTGTAATTGGAAATTGAAAAATATAATTAATTACCAAATTAAATATTCATAGATTCATAATAAATATAATTATAACAAATAATTTGTTGAAATAATATCAATCTTCTATTTATTTTAAACAATAATTTAATATATTAAGGTTCTACAGTTCCAAAAGTATGAAAAAAGATTGTCTTCCATTTATACTAGACAATAATACAACATTAAGAGTTTTTAGGTGTATGATTTAGGATAAATTTTTTAAGACACACATCCCAAGCCGAGATGATTTCATATATGACATTAAATATAATTATGATTTAAAAAACCTATGAAATACTATCATCCTTCAATTCTCTTTGCTATTCAATAGCTTATTCCAAATTTGTAAAGTGTGCCTTTATGGTGTCATGTCCTTTTTCAGGTAGTTTAATTTTATCTCGAATGTATACTATTTTTGTTGGCCATGACCAGATGATGTTATTCACATCAATATCTATTGTTCCTTTGTTTGATTTTTCTTACCATTGATTTGTCCTTAAACACTCTCAATATAATCTCTTTTCTATTCTTTATTTTTCTAACATGTCTTTATTATTCAACCACCACCATAGGAGCCTCATTCTCAACATCCATTTTAATTTAAACATCACCCTTTATCTTACCCATCCATAATAGGAAATAGTTTTTATGTATCCATATTATAAAGAATTGTTTACCATACATATCTCTCATTGGATTGGATTCCCTTTTAGGTTTTTCACAATAAGTTCCAAAGTGAATATCCATATTAGTTTGTATATTTCAATTAAAGAAACCACACTTGTTAAAATATATGGCTCCAATTATATGGTTGTATATATCCAACTATTATTATTTTTGTCTAAAAAAATTTGTATGAAATGTCATTATAATTGAAAAATGTTTTATACAAAGAAATCAAAACATTTCACCAATTTGGAAGACAAAGTTATTCACCTCCATTTATTGCACTCTTTTTAAAATGTAAAATATATGATTTTATTCCCTTTTTCAGTTCATTCATCTCTTTTAATTTTTGGATAGTGTAAGCTGAGGTTATTCTTTAAGAAGGATAATTTTTTCATCATTTAATGTATTTAATATTTGTATTAAATTAAAAAAATTAAATATCAATAATTTTTTTTCTTTGAAATCCATCATACATGTGTTGTGCACAATATAGAACTTAATATCTTAAGTTTGTAAATACTCATTACCTTTTTATTTTCATCAAACAATTATGGCTCCAAAAAGGCCTTCATGTCATACACTCTCTGAATAAGGTATGAATGAATGTGTTTAACCCCCTTTTTAATGTTTTGTAAGAGTCCATGATATGTGGTAAAGAGAATAGTTACAATTTGCATAACCCAATTTATAATATTAAAAATTCACATCTATATCTTTATGTGTGTGTACCCTTGAAAGGAGGCTTATATACATAACATCAAAAACCTTTTTTATCTTCAACATAAATGTAAAATGAAAATAAAGTTCAATTTTTTTTAACATAAATCATTATCATGTTGCAAGTAAAAAACTAATGATTTTTACTTAGTGAAGTATCTATACTATTATAAATAATTTATTGAGAATGTAAAAATTATTTATTTTACACTATAAATTTTTTCATATAATTAGTTTGGTAATAGGGAATCATGAAATTTATATTTCAAAGAGTTTATCCAGGAACCAAATTAGTTTGATGATTTGGTGTGAAAATGTGTTTATAAACACTTAGGTTCTTCAAAGACATATTCATATTATTGATGTATCTTACTGAGTTGTTCTATTGCAGTGACATTTATACAACTTGATGCATTTCCAATGTGGGTTTATTCTCTTTTTTAGGTGCTTCTAAGAGGACCATGGGTAACACAAACTTCTACATGTGCAAGATGAACTTGAAAAATTGTTTGCTTGAGATCAAAATGATTTTAATTATTAGAGGTGACTCAAAGAGGTTGAAGAAGATATATATGACATATACTATCCACATCATAGCTTGGATAATATGTAACATTATATTCATAAAAATACAACATTTCAAAAGAAATATGAGAAACCTCAAGTGCTTAATGAAACTCAAAAATTATCAAGGCAATAAAATTACTAATAGGCCAAGATCTAAAACAATAACTTAGAATTGATTCATATTGAATGACTTGAAATAATTACAAACCCAAACCATGCTTAAATAAGACTCAACTCAAAATTTAGAGGTGACATGCAAAAATTTGAAAAAACATAAAAAAAACATTTATTTTTAGTAGTTTCTATTTATAGTAAGTTTCGCATGCAAGCACATGCGGCTCTAAAATTTTTATGAAATAATATAAACACTATAATTAGCTTATGATTCTAAATTATACTAAATTTAACATCTGGTTATAAAAATATACAATTATATTGAATAGAAAATTCTTAAAAAAAATTAAACATTAATTTTAAAGCCTCAGATGATCATGTATGGCCTCAAAAAAATATTAAAATCAACTTTAAGTGGGTAAATCTTCTTAACATAACATTAAAATTTTTAATATGGTCATTTTGGTATGTGGAAGAGCTCAAATGGAGCTACATGTCAAAAGTTATGGCCTCCAAAAGATTGACCTATTTTTTTTTTGCATCACTCTTCTGTAGTCGAAAACAACTTAGCTCTTGTGAGTTGACCTGATTATACCACTACCATTTATTTTTACCAATATTTTTTAGCTCCCGTTTTTTAATCTAAGTGTTCTTTTCTTGTTTCAATGCTTTCCACTACACCAAATACCCATTATAACTCCTTTGCTTTATGCTTATTATCTTCATATCCAAAACCTGCACTATCTTTTCCTTCTTCTTCTTTGCAAACTATTGCTCCCAATTTAATTCTTCATATTCATCACCTTCACCATCTTCTCCATTGAATTTATATAAATATGAAACATTAAATAATGGAGATATATAAAAATTAGGTGGTAAACTCACCTCATAAGCATTGTCATTGAATTTATTTACAATTATACATGGTCTAATTATCTTATACTTAAACTCATTGTATGTGCCTTTTGGAAATGTTTCTTTCCTCAAGTAAAGCATTATGAACTCTCCTTTTTAAAATACCTTTGATCTTCTTCTGACATCTACTATTACTTTATATTTCTCATTACTTTCCTATAATTTGTTTTTTACTCCTTGCAATTGATACATATGATTTGAAAATGCTCTTGCATCATCACTAACTTGATATACAATCTATAATTTTATAAAATCTAAAACACACATAGGATTTATCCCATAAATAGTCTAAAATAGTGATTTTCTTATTGAACTATTCACTAAATTGTTATTTGTAAACTCAGATTGTGGTAAAGCCAAGTTCGATTTCTTGGGCTTCTCTCCCACTATGCATCTCAATAAATTTTCCAAACTCCTATTCACAACTTCTATCTATCCATTTTTATGTGGGTGATATGCACTACTAAATTATATCTTAGTGCCCATCTTCTTTCACAAAGTCTTCCAAGAATGACTTAGAAATTTCATGTCCCTATCTAAAGTAATAACTTTTTAAACACCATGCAAACTCACAATATCCTTAAAAAATAATTTTTCAACTATAGTAGAATCATTTTTTTTCTTACATGCAATGAAATGAACTATTTTAGAAAATTTGTCTAAAATAACAAAAATTGAATCATTACCTCTCTATCTATTTGGTCATCCTAACATAAAATCCATACTTAAATCTATCCATGGTCCACTTGGATTCAGTAGTGGAATATATAATCTAGAATTTTTTGCATATCCTTTAGCCACTTGACATATCTTTCACCTTGAAACATACCTTGTCACATCTCTCTTCATCCTTGGCCAAAAGTATTTTTCCTCCACCAAATCTACTGTCTTCATCTTATCAAAATGTCCATCCAAACCGCCACTATGAAATTCTCTAATTATATTGTCATGTAGAGACCCAACTAGAATGTATAATTATTTCCCTTTGATGAGATAAATTTCTTGTTTAAGATACTCATCATGAATAGCATCTGTCCCACCTATTAATGGATTTTTGTACTTCACAACTATCTTAACAAAATATGGATTAGTGTCATATAATTATTTCATAGCTTTAAATACAACTAATTCACTCACCATAGTAGTTAATAATGCTACCCTCCTAATCAATGCATCAATTACCAGATTATGTTTTCTTCATTTATGATTCAACACAAAAGTATAGCCTTGCAAGAAATAAACTCACTTTACATGCCTACTATGCAATTTTTTTTTTGTGTATTCACATAATTCAAATCCTCATGATCTATAAATAAGAGAAACTCCTTAGGCACCAAGTAATGTCTTTAATATCTTTGTTCTTGTAAAATTTCATAAAGTTAAACAACATATGTAGAATACTTTGTTCTTACCTCATTTAACTTCTCATTGAAATATGCTATTTGATTTCTTTATTGACTCAACATAGCACAAATTTTCACAAATGAAGCATCATAATCAACCTAAAACACCTTGTTAAAATCTGGTAATGCTAAAATTGGTCTTTCAGTAATCTTCTTCTTCAAATTTTCAAAACTTTATGTGGCTACTCTAGTCCATGAAAATTCCTTCCATCTCATGCAATCTATTATTGGTGCCACAATACTACTAAATTTTTAATAAATTTTATGTAAAATTTTGATAAACCATAAAAACTTATTACCTCTATAATACTTCTTGGAATAATCCACTCAACAATTGATTTTATCCATTTTTCATCCGTTTTTACACCTTTTGCTAAAATTACAAATCCGAAAAATATAAAACTATTATGCATAAACTTGCACTTCAAATTTTCATACAACTTCTCCTTTCTTAATAAATTTATTAGCATTCTCAAATGTTGTAAGTGTTCTTCTTTAGTATTATTGAATATAAAAATATCATCAAAAGAAACAACCACAAACTTACCAATATATTCTTGTAGCACTATATTCATCACCTTCATAAATGTGTTAGGTACATTAGATAATTTGAAGGGCATCACCATCCACTCATATAAGCCATCCATAGTCTTGAATGTAGTTTTCCACCTATATGCTTCACAAATTCGAATATGATAATAAACATTCCTTAGATAAATCTTGGTAAAATACTTTGCTCCTACAAGTACATCCATCATATGATCTAAATGAGGTATAGGAAACCTATACTTTATTGTAATTTTGTTAATTACTCTACTATCCACACACATTCTCCATCATCCATCTTTTTTTGGAGTTAACAATACTAGTGTTGCACATGGAATCATACTTTCCCTTATCACCTTCTTTCATAGAAATTTAGTAACTTGTTTATTTAATTCTACATGTTCTATTGGACACATCCTATAAACTGCCTGATTGGGTAGAGTTGATCTTAGAATCAAATCAATGTGATGTTGAATATCTCTCTTTGGTGGTAAACCATCTGGGACTCATTAGGGATAACATTGTCATATTCTTTCATCACTCTTGCTACTTCTATTATTATTGACACCATTTTTGTTTCTCCATTCTTTGCTACTAATACATAACGACAACCTGCCACTTTCATATATTGGATAAATTCTTTAGTAGAGAGCATGCTTTCTATCTTCTCTTTTTCTTTAAGAAGTAAAATAACTACCTTTGTACCACCTTTCCAAAAAGTTTATGTGTTCTTTGATCCATCATGAATTACTTTCCTATCAAACTGCCACAGTTTTCCCAATAACACATGGCATGCATCCATCATAATAACATCACACCATATTTCATCATCATAACTTTTTCCTATAGACAACATGATTAAGAACCTTTTATCTACTGCAACTTCATTCCTTTTATTAAACCATAATATCTGATAAGGATTTAGATGCTTTTCACATTATAAATTTAGTTTCTTTATCATTTCTTTAGAAACAATATTTTCACAACTACCACAATCTATAATTACTTTGCATACCTTTCCACCTGAAGTACATCTTTTTCAAAAAATATTTAAGTATAGCCATTCATCACCACTTTTTTATTATGTATTTGTTCCTTTCTTAAGGTGATCATTGTTCTTCTCATCATGAAATTCTCTCTAACATCTGCTGGTGCAACTTTAATATTTTGTGTTTTTATCTCAACCTCAACTAGATTCACTCTTGAGTGATCTTCTTGCCTCCTTTCTTGATCTTGATAGTGTGGACACTCAAATGTTATGTAGCCTTCTTATCCACATCTATAATAGACATAAGATCTATATTGATTTTAAAATCATCCTCTGGCGCTACCATAACCTCATCCTCTCTAAAATACTCTTCCTCTTTATTGGTATTAAAACTCTTGTCTATTATTAGCTTGCCTTTTTTCACCATATGATGATTCGCCTCTATTGGTATTAGACCCACCTCTAGTGGTATTAAACCCACATCATACCCTATTTGGAGGGGATCAACCTCTTCTTGGATCAAGAGACATTTTTCTAAAATTATGTCTATTTTGTTTCTCTTCTGCCCTTAAAACTAATTAATAACCCTCCATGCAAAGTATTCTATGCATACTGAATTCATCTTGATTAAAAAATTTCAAACCATTTGCATAACTTGCAGCCATCTGTTCTTATGTTTCATTATGCTCCACTCGTATTGAAAGCTTATAAAATTCGTTTGTATACTCTTGTATACTGTGATCATTTTTCCTTAAATTCTAAAATCTTCTGTATAAGGTTTGCACATAATCCATAGGAATAAGATTCTCCCTCAACTTATTCTCCATTTTTTTCCATGAATTAATCTTCTCTTTACCTTTTCTCCCTCTTTTTCTTTAGGTGATCCCACCAAATCATTGCATGACCTATCAATTTCATGCATGCAAATTTTACCTTCTTGTCTTCTCTCATAGTCTTCCACTCGAAGAACTTCTCCAAGCTATTCATCCAATCTATCAACTCTTCTAGTTTTAAACTACCTCCATAATCTGAAACATGAACTTTGATTCCTTCATTTCTTTCTTCTAAAGCTTGAACCATCCTCTATTCCATCAATGGTGGTTTCTCTTGCTATTCTTCTTCTTGTTGAATTTCTTCATCATAATATGTGTCTCCCTCAGCTTCATCACCACCTTCTCTTCTTGCCTAATTGGTGATAATCTATGTTAATTATTGAACTTTCCTCTGCAGCTCTTGTATTATCCATTTCATATGTATAATACCTCCTCATCCTCTTTCCATGTCTTTCTCTTCCAAAATTCAAACTTGCTTTGATACCAGATAATGAAAGCAAAACAATATCAAGATAATAAAATTACCAATAGGCCAAGATCTGAAATAATAAATTAGAATTAATTATTATTAAATAACTTGAAATAATTACAAACCCAAACCATGGTTAAATAATCTTCAACTTGGAATTTAGAGTTGACATACAAAAATTTGAAAAAAAAAATGTCTATTTTTTAGCAGCCACTATATATAGTAAGTTTCATATGCAAGTGTGTGCAGCTCTAAAAATCTCTTGAAATACTCTAAACATAATAATTAGCTTAAGGGATGAAATTCAATTGAAGTTGACATTTGGTTGTGAAAATATATAATTATCTTGAATAGAACATTCTTGAAAAAATCATTAAAAATTAATTTCAGACCCACAGATGATCATGTATGGCCTTCAAAAACTATCAAAATCAACTCTAAGTAAAAGAGCTCAAACTTATTGAGATGGTCATTTTAGCACGTGCAAGAGCTCAAACGAAGCTACGAATCAAAATTTATGGCCTCCAAAAGATTGACCTATTTTTTTGCATAAGTGTTGTGACATCACATCTGACATTTTCATCCATGGGCTTGAATTTTATACTATAAAATGCATTATCATCCAAATATAATATCCTTACCTAAATTAAGATGGTGTTAATTCAATCCAAACATTATGGTTTAATATGTGTTGAAGTGGTGAGGTTGATGTGGTGGATTGACTTGTTGCAATGATGTTCTTCTAACTTCCACATTCAATGAAGACATGGAGAGGATGTCCATTAGCCCAAAACTTAGTGAGGGGGAGACATTCTAATTTGTCATAAGTGTTAATGGAAATGATGGTAAATCTCATACAAGTGGCATCTAGATATGTGTCATCAGTTGACATGGGACCTGATGTAAACTAAAAAATCAAATATTGGTGCATATGGCATAACTAAGAATGATTTTGTGAGCTTGTATGGTGTCAATGGCACCATTTGTCACCTCAATACTTCTTACATTTATCTGCTACAGAAGTTGTTAAGCGTCATGATGTTGCATGGTATTATTAGGCCAATGTCTCTATCACGACATGCTTTTGTTATGAACATGTGATTAAATGGTAATTTTATGCAAATTAGCTCTTGTGCACAATGGTAGATGAAAAAAATAACTTATGCTCCACCTTTTCCTTTGCTTCAATATTTGTAGTATTGTGTTATACTTTTACCAATGTGTCAAAAGTAATGAAATCCATATTTGTACAAATATAAGGTGGGATTCCAGTGATGTACTTTTTCACCTTATGTGCTCCTTCAAATTATTGTAAAAACACATAATGTACTCATCAAAATCATTGGTGTATTATTGAAATGATTATTCCTTATTCTATCACAACTCATTGATGTATTTCTTAACTTATTTAATTGAAAAGCCTCGTTTAGTTTGTCACAATTCACCACGGGTCTTCTAAAAATCCTCATCTTTCCTTCTATAACTAATCAACTCAAATCATCTTGGAAAATATTTAAAAAATGGGATGACTTATGAGAGACTTTTTTCACTGAAACCCATGTTATTTGAAAATTTGTGAATCGACATTCAATGTAATTTAGTAAGTAGACCACTTTAATATGAAGATCATTACATCATATTTGTTGTTATTAATGATATGCAAACAACTAATGTAGTATATATACTCTTTCACTAATACTTTCAACTATGATTTTGGTATAGGGTCCTATTCTACCAAACAAATCCTTTACTTTAAAATTAAATAGATAGCTTATTAAATTGAATATGTGTGTATTTCTTTTTATCTCGCTAAATGCATCAATGAACCCATGTACTTATAGAATTTTTACATTTTAAATATTTTTGACAAGTTAACATAAAAGGGTGAGAGATTTGACAAATAGTGTATAAATAAAAAAAAAATTGCGAGAAGGGAAAAGGGGCCTATAAAAATATGAAATGGGGTGTAGGAGTACAATCCTAGTAAAAAAGATCATGTAACCCTAAAACAATCTTTTTCTCACTCTTAAAGTTTCCAAAATCATACCAAGGCAAACAAATAATTTTTTTTGTAAAGTTCCATAAATTCAAGATTAAATAATGATATTATCATTATTTTAAAATGAATAAAAAATAAAATTGCAAAAAAAATATAAAATAAATAAAGTTCATAGTAAATTTTTTTGGAGATATAAATAAAAATTTAAAATAATAATCTATAAATATATAGACAAACAAATACCATACTATATATATAAATACATATACCCTATAAATATATAAACAAACAAATACCATATTATTTATAACTACATACACCCTACCAACTAAACGCAAAAGATAATAAAATATATCCGTGTCTAAAATACAAGAGATCTTACCTATCAAAAGGTAATCACATGTGTTGTGATTTGTAAATCCAAATCCATATTCGAAAATGAAAGAATATTTTTTTGTTTATTCATATATATATGCACTAATTTATTAGTGCTGATATATCTTATAAGCATTTACTTTCTGATATGTCTTATAAGCATTTACTTTAGGGGAATGGCACATAAAGATAATTCTATGAGAAGACGCAATAAAGTAATCATTGGAAGACTGCCACATGGAAGCAAAGATAAGGACTCGTTATACCAAATATTCGAAAGTGTTATTCTATCCTATCTAATGTTATTAGAAGTTTTATTTATTATATCTGAAATTAGACGAAGTATATAGTTGTGTGCAATTTTGGAAGAAACATTGTCATAGTTTTGTATGTAATAGTGTTATGCAAACTTGTCATCCGGTAGGTTTGGATAAAACATGATGTACATAAGTGATACGTCAAATATCATCTCAATATCACCCAACCCAAAAGAAGGCAGTTATCATGCTCTTCGTGAGGGAGAGTTAAAAGGTGCCACTATGAACTAAACAGTTCAGATTTTTTATTTTATTTTCTTTATTTATAGATCAAATTCCATGTCACCATTAAACCATTAAACATGTACCCTGTAAGTGAAGAAAAAAAATATTCCTGTCAAAGTCAATATTATTTAAAAAAATCATTCAATATTTTTTTTAAAAATATCATTTAAAAATAGATGTTATATAAATATCTCAATATTTTATTTATGAAAAGAAAAATATTTTCAAAACAAAGGTGAAGATAGACTAATTTTTAAAAAAAAGATATTTATTCCATTAAAAAAATTATGGATTGGGAAAGCACTAATTCTTTAATCAATATATATATTATAATAAATGTATTTATTTCATATGTAAATTAATATTTAAAATATATATATATTCATTCAAATTTATTTTAATCTATTTTATATTATAAATTATTTTAATGAATTTAATTTTTTATATTTTTAATTTATTATTGTTTTTTAATTGGAGTTATGAATCATGAATTGGTTTGGGATATAATTAGGGGTTTAAATTTCTAAGTGATTATTTACTACATGTATCAGATATATCAATGGCCACAACTAACTTGAGAATATCAATAACAATTACAATTGGTCCAAGATTACTCACAACAATCACCACCGACCCAAGAATATTACAACCACAATCAACCCAAGAATATCCACAACAACCACAATTGGTATAAGAATACCAATAATAGCCATAATCATCTTGATAACACCCATGACAGTAGGATGCCCACAACGACCATAATTGGCTCAAGAATACTAACAATAACCACAATCGGCTCAAGAATATCCACAACGGCCACAATTGCCCTGAGAATATGAACGACAGTGAAATGCCTACAACAGTCACAATTAACTCAAAAATACCCTCACAACAACCACAACCGGCCCAAGAATATCAACAATAGCCACAACCAAATCAAAAATACCCACAATACCCACAACTGACTCGATAATATGAATAATACCCAGATGCCCATAACAGCCATAACTAGCTCAAAAATACCAATAAGAACCACAACCGACTGAACAATACCCACAAGAACTACAATCAACCTAAAAATACCAACAATAATCATATCCGACTCAAATACTTTAATTAAATTTGAACCTAAATAAAACTTGAAACAATCAACCCACCTTACCAACTCACCTACATCTTATTAATAAAACTAATTTATTTATAAATAAAAAAATTATTTAATTTTTTTATGAAATAATAATTAACTGCTCTCTATTTTAATAATTTCAAAATAAAATAAAAAATACATTGCATAGAAAATAATATACAATGATAAGATGTCAGGCCGAAAATCAATACAAATTTAAATTTGACAAGCCAAACAAAGAAACATTAAAAAACTAAATATTTAATTGTTACAAACTCAATATGTAATTATAATCCTTCATAAATTTTGCAGTATAATACAATTCGCTCGAACCATTTCATATGATCACCGAAAAAAAAAAGTTCTCTTATCATTTGATACGGTCAATAAAAAATTCAGCTACCGTAACCTCGTACGAATAAAACAACTGGCAAAGTTTGACATAACAATTAAATATTCATTCGATAAAATGTATTATTTTAAATATATGCTTATATGCTTGCTTATACTACAGGTTGTCATCTACAAGACGGAGCGTAGTAGTATAAAAAGGACCCATGGGGCAGCTCTGATTAATCATCGCTCTGTGAGATTCAGATTCTAATTTCTTTTTATTTTTATTTTTATTTTGAGAAAGTGGATCCATGGCGGGGAGTGAGAGAATAGGAAGGAGAACAATGGTTGCTGTGGATGAGAGCAAGGAAAGCATGTATGCATTGCAATGGGCTGTTGATAATCTCCTCCATCAAAAAGAGCATGAAAAAATTATTCTTATGCATGCAGAGACCCCAGCTGTATCCAAGCTTGCATTAGCAGGCCATGGTACTTACTATTCCCATCCTCTGATTTCTGTAACTCATATTATATATAATATCATACTCCTAATGTTTTTCTATAAACCTTTTTGGGTTTCTGCAGCAGCAGCATCCGCAGGGCATCATGTGTTGGACATAGCCGGAAGAGGCGAAAACCTCATCACACACAGAGTTTTATCTCATGCAAAAGAGATTTGTGAGAGAGGCAATGTATGTTTTCATTTCGAAAAAAAAAAAAAAAAAACTCGAGCAATTCTTAACGTTATTTTTACAAGAATTCTATTTGAAAAAGGATTTTGGTAAAACTGTTTAGAAATTTACTATTTTCGATGCTTCAGATTAGATATTTCTCATTAAGATGTACATTTACACAGACCAGAGTTCTTAATATAGATAACTATTCATTAACTTCTACCAAAGGCCCTTTTCCATTGTTATGGACTATCAAAGCCTCAATTCTTAAAGAATTGTGTTGTTAATTGGTGTTGCAGGTGAGCGTAGAAATTAAGGTGATGACAGGAGAAACACAGTATGCCATTTGTGAGTCAGCTAACGAACTGAAAGTAGATCTTTTAGTTGTTGGAACTCATGGCCATGGAGCACTTAAGAGGTGATTTATTTAAATGTTTTATATATAATGTTTTCAGTTTTTTTTACTTTGTATATTTTGCATTTATTTTTGTCTGGGGACTATTCACAATATGTGTCTGATGAAACTATAATGTGTGTTGCAGAGCTGTTGCAGGAAGTGTAAGCGAATACTGCAAACGCCATTGCAAGTGCCCTGTGCTGGTTGTCAAGAAACCTCATCACTGAAATAATATGGAAGTACCATGACATCAAAAGTTTAAGGTCACAGTTTGAGGATATCGAATCTGTGATTATTAAAGAAATGAAAATGTGTGTCACATTTGGCTACTTTATTTAGACAGCTGGAATCACAATCTGTGATGGTATATAGTTTAGCTTCTTTGTGATTCATATATATGCTTTTATATTGTCATCTATGTGGTGTGTTATTTTGCAAAATAAATTGGAGTGCGGACTGATAGTTAACCCCTTTTAGAATGTCAGAAACCGTGGCTTGGTCCGGTTATACATGGACTTCTTTTTCTTCCTTTTTTTTTTAAAAAAAAAACAAAAGATTTATTTAAAAGAATTAAAGTATAGATACAGGATTAGTTTTAGGTAGGTTAAAGAAATAAAGAAACAAGAGAAAATATACTTATAAAAGAAATAAAGAAATATGAGAAAATAAAAGTATAAATTCAATTGATTTTTACAAATTATTAAAAATAAGTATATTTTATTTTAATTTTTTTTAAATTTAAATTTGTTAAATGATAATTTTTTTGATTTAACTATAATTATTTTGAAATGTTTTTATTTTGAATATAAGTTAAAGCAAATTTAACTGGTTTTTCAATATTTATTTAGTTAAAATATCAACTACAACATTTTATTTTATTTTTAGATATATAAATTTAAATGATGATACAAAACTATTATTATATAAATTTAATTTTAGTAACAATATTATTGATTCATCATTAATTTAATTTTTAAAAAAATTGGATTGAAAAATTAATTATATATATATATATATATATATATATATATATATATATATATATATATATATATATATATATATATAATTTCAATATAAATTTAATTTTAGCAAAAATATTATTTATTTGTTATTAATTTGGTTTGTAATTTTTTTAGATTAAAAAATAAATTATATAAATAATTAAACCTTTTTCAATTAAATTTTAAAGACACTAAGTTATCCATTGGACCAATTTCAAAGTCATAATATTTACATATTTATTTTAACATCATTAGCAACACCATTTATTACAAGATTGAAAGCACAATCTTATAAGGAAAAGCAAGAGAAAACTAATCCTTCCCATCTACACTTAAATCTAAAACTATGAGAGTAAGTCCATGGCTTAACTCATCATTTATTATTAATTTATTGAGAGTTGACATAGTTGACAGCGTTTAACTTAAACCTCCTACAATATATTTAGGGTCAACTTAAAATTTATATTTACATTATAAATAAGTTTCATCATCATCATCATCATCATCATCATCATCATCATCATCATCATCATCATCATCATCATCATTTGTTGGTTTAATTTTTTATTTGTTAATATATGTAAAGTATAAGCCCATCCAACATGTTTTGAAGGAAGAAGGGTAAATAAGAAGGTGTTAAAAGTTAATGTCAAGTTTGATGTAATATGTATTAATCTTATTTTCTTAAAAAATATTTTTAATATTAATTTATTTCAATAGTTTTCAAATCTTGGTGATTGTGATTGTGATTGTAGTAGTGATAATTATAATTCTAAGTGTAATGATAATATTAGTCTGATAAATATTTTTAACATTGTTTAGAGTAAAGAATGAAAAGGAGGAAAATCTTTTTTAAGTTCAATGATGTCAAACATATTCTTTATAGTTTGGAAGACATCTTACACCATTTAAGACCACCTCATACTCCCATTACACATGCTTCAAAAATAAAAAGTAGATCAATTTTTTTGGTGAGATATGTCATAATGTATCATTCAAATGTACATTTTATTTTATCTTTTGATATTACCCTCAATTATATGTGAGCATTTTTATTCAATAATACATTTGCAATAAAATTTCACTACTTCAAATAATTTGGCATATTATCATCATTCTCTTTCTCTTTAATATTTTTGTAGCTATGATTATTGTAGACATTTGAATCTTAATTGGAATGATATATATTCTATGTACCTCTTTTATCTTTTTATAGTCATGATCATTGATAATTAAATATCACATAAAATAAAAATAAAAATAAATAACATATTTAATATTTAATTTATTAAAAAATATTATTTTTATTTGAATAAATAAGGTTTGAAATTTTAATTAAAATGATATATATTTTTTATATTTTTTTTATCTTTTTATATTCATGATTATTGATAATAAAATATTATATAAAATAATAATTAAAATTAAATAATATCTATACCTAATTCATTACAAAATAATTTACTTTTTTGGATTGAAACCCTATTTTTTATATGTATTAGATGTATAGAATAATTTCTTAGTTTAGTATCATTCCGTCCCAATGTTATCCTTTTTTAGATTCTCATACGATTTGTACATTCAAATTTTGATTGAAATGATATGTATTTTTCATAAAAATAGCTAACTACTTTAAAATTAATTCTTTTTAATATAATTATTTCATGACACTGAAATCTAATACACTATATAAAATATAAAAATTTAAGTCAAAATATTTAAATACAAAAATGATTCAAAAAATTTATATTAAATTTTTAAAATTATTATTGTAATTATTTATTTTCTAACTATATTTTAATATTAATTTATTTTAAAATATTTAATTATTTAAATTATAATATTATATATTTAAATTAATTTTAATTAATAATAGTAAAATATGAATTTATATCATAATAAAATACTATCATTTTAATCTTTACATTATAATGATTTTTTTTTAAAGGTAATTGGTAATATTACTTGGAAATGATAGAACCATTATCTTCTTTTAGATGCATTAACACAATATTAATTTATTTTATGTCAAATTCCTCCAAACAAAATATCAAAATTTATGAATTTTCTGAAGGTAAGCCTCTTTCTTTAAGGTTTCCTTCCCTTTTAGAAATATTAGTGTGGAAGGTTTAGAATTTATTTAAAATCAGGCGTAGTTGAACTTAAGGTTGAAAGGAGGGAATGTTTTCTGCAGGGATAATTTTAAGAAGGGACCCCTAAAAGATTGCTCTAAAATGTTGGTGAATCCTAGATTTCAAGTATAATTCCATTGGTGAAACTTTGGTAAAAGCACCAGACTAGTATAAATTGACTGGTGATTTCTATTAAATCTTTCAAAAAACATATAAAATAGTTGGTGAATCAAGCATCATATTCAAGTAAAAAAATAATAGCAAAAAAAAAAGTTAAATCCCTTTCCCCAAACACATTTATCACACAAATAACATGGCAATAGTTTGAATCCCTTAATAGATAGGTTAAAATCATTAAAAGTGTGAAAACATTTGCAAATATGTAAAACTTGTATTGCTTACTTGGATTGTACTTCACTATTGGCTCTTTAGACTCCTCCTTAGCCTCTTCTTGTAATTATCACTCATTTCATGATTTTAACAATATGTAGGGATTATATTTATTACTTGGATTGTGATTCATTGTTGGCTGCTCAAACCCCTCCTTCTCCTCATCTTACAACTGTCACTAAAATTTTGATTTGCATGACCACAAAAGAATAATTTTTTTACAGAAATAAAGTTATATGAATTTAGGTTTTAGGGTTTTACGGTTTTAGGGTATTAAACAATTTGAAGCACCTATGTTGATCTATTTTATAAGAGATAATTTGTGTTAATTGAAAAACCAATGGAGAAGGAGGTTAGATGGTGAGAATTATAAAGTCGAGATCTTATTTATAATTCCTTATTTTTAGCAATTAAATTTGTCCTTTTTAAAGACTATATTTATCTTTTTTTAGTGCCAAATTTGATGACCATATTATGTATAAATTGAGTAAAAACCTCTATATGTCTCTCAAAAGACCAATCAAATAAATAATAAACAAAGTATAGGAAAAACTGTGAAAAAAAATTAGAGTGTAGAGTATAAACCAACTATAGGGCCATAGGGCAAGACAACTATGAAATATGAGACTGACATAATCTAAAAATATATTCAAAACATTTTCATAATTTTAAAATTTAAAACTATTTAATAAGGTATACTAAAATTTCTTAACCACATCCATATTAGCTTTTCATGTCACGACCTCTCTTCCCTCACTATGGACCTATTGCATGCCACATATCCTAAGAGGAGAACACATGGAACTAACCCTCCCACCACATCACACACAGTCATAAATCTTAAATAAAATTTAAATCCATGTAAATGAAACTATCAATCACCATAGAAATAGTTAAAAACTATGATGAGGGGTAAAAACCTATCAGAAGTGAAGTGTGGAGAGGTATCTGATGAAGGAAGGTTGTAACGCATGGGGAGATTGACATATTGTGTGTGTGTGTGTGTGTGTGTGTGTGTGTGTGGGTGGTGGGGGGGGGGGAAGGCAGAAGGAGGTTGATTCATGTTTTAGAGGCATCCATGCTACCTTTATGCCACCCCCAATCCATCCTCAGCCTGAGTCAATTCCCTAAGTTGTACACCTTAACTCATGCTATGACCATGCAAATGGAGGGATCAATGTTAGAAAAAGAATAGTTAAAACCTAGTCAAGAGCACATAATTAAGGAGGAATATATGCATGAAGTTCTTTATAAATACTTGATTGATTGATGCTTTATAGAGAGGAAGAAAATGAACGCATTGGTGATGAGGAGATATTGGAGGATTCAATTTCTTTTTCTTTTAGAATCTATTCAGTTTAGAAAAGAGGAATATGTGTCTTTATATAGAGGAGACTGAAATATAAGAAAAGAAGATGGAGGCATCCATTCTTTAAAGCCTATTGGCCAAGGATGCATAGGCTCATTGGTGGAGGCATAGCAGCCTAGAATGGGTGAATGACATTCATACATAGCTTTTATGTATAGTAGATCCAAGTGGTATAAAAAGTCTCCTTCCATTTTTGGGGATGGCCTTTTTGGCCATAAAAGATCAACTTGAGAAACTATAGAAGGAATAATACATTCCCTAATGTCCATTGGAAAACATTGATAGCTCGCCAATGGGTCGAGCCAAGCCAAAAAATGATGAAGGTGTCTGTTAGGAAAGACAAACCCATAAAGGGCATTTTCTTCTATTATATGGATTTTGGCAATAGAAGATAGACACATAAAGCAAGAGTCCCAAATGGAAAAGGATATTTTCATTTTATAAGCCTTTAAGGCTATGGCAATTGAGTTTGATTTGAACCTATGTCATATACGTCTCCTTTTATTTGGTGATCAATATAGTTTATTTGAGCAACCCAAGATCAACACCCTAGCATACTTTTGTATCAGCTATTTCAATTCAAGTAGAACCACATTCTAGTTTAGTCAAGTATTTCAACAAGCACCAGGTAAGTATAATATTTTATTTAAATTTTTAGATAAATATAATGTATTTATTTCTAAAAAACTAGAATAAAATGAATTTTTCATTACTAGAAAGAAAATTATAATGCTACCTGTTGTTATGGAAATCAAATGATTTTATATCAAACAATAAAAGAAAAAAATGTATTCAGATATTCGAGAGACATATAACATATAACAATATCATCTTATTTAATATTAGTTGATATATACAATTTTACATTATGTATCTATTTATAAACATTAACATGGTCTCTATACCTGGTTCAGTGAAAAGATTAGAATATATCATTAAGTAAATGAGTTTTGTTTTTTATGTACCTAGATTATAAATTTATGAAATACATTTGATCTAGTTTGTAAAGTTACATGCATAAACCTAGATTATGAGAATATTGATTAGATACATGAAATTATCATAAAGCAATCTAAGTTGTCATAAAATTATATTTTGAGCAAACCGTTACTTTGATTATTATTGATCTTTTATGATGAATTTTATTATCATTAAGAATAGTATGAAAATAAATATTCTTCATTCTAAGTTTGAATCCTCAATTTCAGAACCCCTCTTTCAAGTGTATAAAGGACTTATTTAACACTAAGTTCAAGTTTAAAATAAAATTATTAAACTCCATGCATATAAGTTATTTTCTAGAAAAGGTACCTAAGTAGACTAAAGGTATAATTGTCAAAGAAAAATAATGTTGTTGTAAATCGACATGATGATTAAACTAGGAGATTGTGATACAGATTTTTTTTCTACCTTCCTACTCAAGAATTTGCTTTTCAAATATAATACATTAATTTATTTTAAGTATTTTTTATTTTAAATCTCAACTTAAACCAAGAATTTAAGGTTAAACAAAACTACATAGTGTTTAGTATTAAGCAGTGCCTTTTGGCTCATGTTTATGGGTAATATCATTATGCTTGAGATACTACATACATAACCTAACACAGTTGTAATAATGATATTTAGGCATCATCCCTATAAACTGTCACGAAGAAATAAGGACCATGTCTTGTCATTAATACCAACTGGTGGGATAATCCCTCTTGGCCAACAAATACTAATTAAGATAAGCAATAAAATTGAGCTACCTTAAATTATTATGATTTGTGAACTTATGAAGTAGAAATAGAGAAAGTATATTTCTTATTCAAAACTTGGTACCACCAAACAAGAGCAATAAAAACTAGGATTAAGAGTGTTAAACTAGTTACTATCAAGAAACTACCAACCATATGGCTCTCAGATATCAAAAATTTGGTAAGAACAATTATACGGATTAGGTTGTCTAAAGCAAGGATAAAAAAATGTTGATGTAACTAAAATTGGAAAGCGGATGTAGCTTACAAATGTTAATTTAAATTTTTTGTTAAGATTTAAGGCTAGTTAAGTTAAACAAGTACTCAGTCAGTTTGACTGATAATTTTTACACTCTTATTTGGGTAGTAATCATAGAGGTACCATCAAGAAAATTGGGTCACAGAAAGATCTGCATACCCAGACCTATAGTTCACATGAAACTTAGAGTAGAAAATAGAACTACATGCATACTATACCTTGATCTTGTTTGGAAGCAAGTATGTAGGTAGTCTAGGAAGCAAAGGATGCTTCCATAATGTAGGTGATTAGGATGAGGTTGGGATTGTGCACTAAACAAGATTAAAGCTAAATAAAAGAGCAAGACCATTATAATAAATCCATAGTTTAGATAAATAAAGTAAAGACAATTTTTTTTGATATTCTCGAAAGGATCTTGATTGGATCATCATAGTTCTCGAGGATTTAGGCCAAATTCCAAGGTAGAATGAAACTTTTTGTTATATGTTTTATATATGCTACTATCACAATGACCTCGATGCTTATCTAGTAGAGATGAGAAATGAACAATGAGTGACTTAGGATCTGACTGATTCTGATGAGCCAAGTCTCGAGCTAAAGCATAACCTACTCATATATAGATGCCTAACCTATATGGTTAGATGCTTGTCCATCTGATAAAGGATATTAGATGCCTAACCTGTATGGTTAGATGCTTTCCCATTTGGCAAAGGATATTATATTCTTAACCTGTATGGTTAAGTACTTATTTAGTTGGAAAAAGATATCCAATAGGATAAATTATACCTGAGTTATATTCATATACAAACATTAATTAAAAAAAACAAATCTATGTTTTAGGATCTAGGATGTGTGTTCTCTACATTACGGTATCAAAGCTTGGGTTCAAAATCTA
Source organism: Torreya grandis (assembly GCA_037957365.1). Lineage (NCBI taxonomy): Eukaryota > Viridiplantae > Streptophyta > Pinopsida > Cupressales > Taxaceae > Torreya > Torreya grandis. The sequence continues at coordinate 1,141,010 of JARHVA010005366.1, forward strand.
GGCCTTAAGCCTACTACAACCTATGCTTAGTAAAAGATTAATTATTGATGATAACTTGTTGAGAAAACTAAAAACTATGAGAAAATAATTTGGTTAAAAATGGTTGTTCAAACATGGCTCATGGAAAAACTTTAGTGAAAGAAAAAGGAACAAAGAACAAGGTGAAAATGAAAATTCCCTCCACATCGAAAGAACCCATTTACATTTTTCACTTGGATACAATAGTTGAAAGTCAAAGTAAACTCAAATCTTTGAACGTGGAGCTAGTTAAAACAAAACTAGCTATGATCGAACCTATAGTCAAACGTTCATTTAAGAAGCCCTCAACAATAACAGATTTTCTATTTGGAATGGGTTCTAATGCACCTTACATAATCCTTGAACTATGTAAGGAATATAACCAATGCCACCAAAAGACAAATTTATTGTAGAAATAAAACTAGATGAAGAAGATTCTATTTAGAAGAATGTTTGAATCAATGTTATACAAACATCTATATGTTATAGTTCTAAAACTTATCCTTTATAAAGCTAAAAAATCTATGTAATAAATATTTTAATAATATTATCAAATGCTTACTTTTTTTCAATCTTATGTGTGACTATGATCTATAATAGAATGTATGAAAAAAATTAGAGTTATAAAAAAAAGAATTGTGCTCTCAATTATCTTGAATGAAAACTTAAGGGATTGTGTTATTTATATTAGGAAACCAAATGGCAAGACCTAGATGATAAACTAAGAATAAAAGGTAAAATATGAGATATGTACAACCCAATAATGAAAATGTTGAACAATAGGGTCTAAAAAGTACATAACCAGGGATTGAAGCCCTCATCAATTTGTTGACCGAGCAAAGAGATAAAGTGGACTCACTTGAGGAGGTGATTAATGATCTTAGTTTAATGAAAGAAAATATAAAAAACATAATGTAACCTAACCTTGTAAATTTGTTTGAAGAAGATCCACCACCAGTTAATGAATTGGAGGTTATAGCTCCTAGAATTGAGGTTCCATTTTCTAATCTTAGCAAGGATTTGAAGAAGATTATACCCCTAAGTTTTATTTAAAAAGAAAACAATTAGGTGAAGGATTTTATAATTGGATAAATTATATGGAGAATTAATTCTAATGGAGAACCTACAATGATGTAACTAAAGTATTTTGGGGATCCTACCAATTGGTAGGAAAGGAAGCTAGCTAGTGGACTAATGTGAAGGATTTAAAGAAAATAACCAGGGAAAATATGACCTAGGATCATTTTGATCTCTATTTCAAGAAGAGATGGTTACCTTAGTTATTATTTAATGAGAATACTATTGAATTTGACAACCTAAGATAGGGAGGCATGTCAATCTAATAATATTGGGATAGACTCACCAAATTACTTAAATATGTACCCATGTACCAGAAGGAGGAAAGAGGTTAGAATAGAAAGTTCATCCTAAGATTGAATGCAAATATAGGATAGAAAGTAGATATATACGGCCCTAAGAACATGAAAAAAGTGATATAAAAATATCTCAAAAAATAATGGAAATTGTAGGCCCTAGTTGTGGCAAGATAAAAATTTAGCAATGATAGAAACAAAACCTTCAAAAGGAAACCAAATTTTAGGAGAGAGCAAGTTGTGGATAAAGACCCAAGAAAAAATCCAACATGCAGAGTACTCCCACAAAACCAAAATTAGAGAAATATTTTTGGAATTTACAACAAGAGAGGAGGAGATAATAATAGGAATGATTAAAGTAATTGCAATTTTGCCATGTATCCTCCATAGATTTTAGGTAGAAGAAATGATGCGTCAAGGAACCCAGTATCAAAAGGGATGCTACGAGGATGTTTTTCTTGTGAATAAAATCACTTTAACTAAGAGTGCCCAAGGATACAGGGACAAATAAGGGCCAATCAACCTTAGAGGGGACCCCAACAAAGGATCAATGCTATAATAATGAATCACCAAAATCAATACCAGAATGTGTCAGTTGAATCTATAAGTATATTATTAGGTAAACCCAATTCAATTCTCATACATACAGGTTCATCAAAAAAAAATATTTATCTTGAATTATTAAAAAAAATGCCTCTCCTAGTAAAACACATGATTTTATCATGGATGGTCTAGTATGGGGATAAGGAAATGTCTCAATGTCTACCCAAGGTCAAATTATAATTTCTAGATTTTGACATAAACTTAGACCTATTTTTAGCACCCTTAGGAGCCTATGATGTGATAATAGGGATGAGTTGGCTCACCAAGCGCCAAGCCAAAATAGACTATTATAGAAATTTGGTTAGGTGTTACAATGATGAAGGGAGATGGGTCATGATTCAAGGGGGACATAACCCCACCAAAGTAGAAACCATATCAGTTGTGCAACTGAAGGAGAGAAGGAAGGGAGCTCTAATTTTCATGGTAATGACAAATGATAAGGATGAAAGCAAAGATAAACCAACCCTAGAAGGGTATCCATTTCTAAGGGTATTTGAGGATGTATTTCCTAAAGAACTATGTAGAATGCCCCATATGAGAAAATTTGATTTCTCAATTGATATTTTACCCAGAACTGAGCTCATTTCTAGAGCACCATAAAAAATGAACCCAACTGAGTTGATGGAACTTAAAATTCAGCTAGAAGAACTCTTGAGTAAAAGATTGTAGAGATCAAGTGTGTCTTCTTGGAGAGCACCAATCTTATTTTTTAAAAAGAAAGATGGAACTCTAAGATTATGCATTAATCATAGAATGCTAAATAAGGTAAAAATTAAGAATAGATATCCCCTACCTCTTATAGAATACATTTTTGAGCAAATGAAAGGAGCAACAGTTTTATCAAGGATAGATCTTTGATCAAGATATCATCAGCTAAAAATAAGGGAGGAAGATATTCCAAAAAATACTTTCAAGACTAGATATGGACACTATGAGTTTACTATAGTACCATTTAGGATAACAAATGCTCCTTCAACATTTATGATTTTAATGAATAGTGTGTTTCATAATTGCCTGGATAAGTTCATCTTGGTGTTCATAGATGACATTTTGATTTAATCTAAGAATGAGGAAGATCACTTAGCACATCTTCAATTGGTTCTTTAGAGGTTGAGAGAACTTAAACTATATGGTAAGTTGTCCAAATGTGCATTATTTAAGAAGGAAATACATTATCTAGGCCAATTCATATCCAAAGAAGGAATTATAGTAGATCTAAACAAGATAAAGGCAATAATGAACTAGCCAATCCCTAAGAATGTATCAGAAGTAAGGAGTTTTGTCAGGTTAGTAGGATATTATAATAGATTTGTTGAAGGTTTTTTATATGATCTCCAACCTAATTATGACATTGTAAAATAAAGGTAATAAGTTTATATAGACATATTAGTGTAATAAAGCTTTCAAGATTCTGAAGGAGAAATTGATGATGACACCCATCTTGAAGGTACCTAATTTGAATGAAAATTTTGTGGTTGTAACAAATGCATCTATCAAAGGATTAGGAGGAGTACTCATTCATAATGATGGTGTAATTTCATATGAATCCACGAAATTAAAAACCATGAAGCAAATTATACCCCTCATGATTTAGAATTGGTGGAAATAATTCATGCTTTACAAAAGTGAAGACATTTCCTTATTGGGAAACCTTTTGAACTAAAAATTGACCATCAAGGGTTAAAATACATATTCACTCAACCCAAACTAAATTCTAGGCAAAAAATGTGGTTGGAATTCTTTAGTGAGCATGATTCTGAAATTGATTATATCAAGGGAAAAATGCATAAGGTTGTCGATGCTTTGAGTAGGAGAAGAAACCTAATGAATATAACAATGCTTAGATATAATCTAAAAGGGAAAATATTGGAAGGACAAAAGTAAGATCCTTGGTATAATCAAGTGATAATAATAATACAAGAAAATTCATAAGACCCAATAACCTAAAGAATATACCTTAGACAGTGAGGGATTGCTTCAATATAAGAATATGATCTATGTTCCAGATGTAGAAGACTTAAGGAAGATAATTTTGATGAATCTCATAATGTACCCTACTCAAGTCATCCAGGGGTAAAAACATTGTATGTCGATCTTAAAAAAATATACTTTTGGCAAGGGATGAAAAGAGATATATTATTATATGTGTTACAATGCTTGGTATGTCAGAGGGTTAAAGTAGAACACCATCATCCTACAGGACTTTTATATTCACATGAAATTCCATAATATAAATGGAAAGTTGTTAGTATATATTTCATACAAGGATTAGCTATGACACCTTATAGACATGATGTTATTATGGTGGTAATCGACAAGCTTACTAAGGTAGCACATCTCATACCCAAAAAATTGATTGATGATGTACCAACCTTAGATAATTGATTTGTAAAGGAAGTGATTAGATTGCATGTATTTGTAGATAGGATCATATCAGACAAAGATTCTAGGTTTACTTTAAGGTTTTGGATGACCCTATAGTCAACTTTAGGTACACAATTAAAATTTAGCTATGCGTTTCATCTCAAGATAGATGGACAATTAGAAAGGACAAATGAAGTTGTAGAAGGCCTCCTATTAGTGGGATAACCTTGAGGACAGAATAGTAATCAATCTTGAAATGTTGAAAGAAATGGAGGAATAGGTGAAAGTTATAAGGTAGAGGTTGATGTAAGCATCAGACAGACAGAAGAGATATGTAGGTAGGAAAAGGGTACAAAGAGAAACAAGGTGTTTTTAAGGGTCAGATCACACAAAAGTTCCATAAATTTTAGGAAAAATGCAAAGTTAGCTCATTTATTTATAGGAACTTTTTAGATCCTAGAGAGAATTATCCCAATAGCCTATCGATTGGCCGTACCCCTAGTTGAGTCATATTCATAATCTCTTCCATGTGTCATTTCTTAAGAAATATGTTCCTAATAATAAACAAAATTTAAATTGGAATGCTTTGTAGGTCCAAGAATTTGATAGAACAACAATAGAGCCACTTAGAGTGTTGGAGAGACATTGATACCAATTATGCAAAAGAGAGGTTGATCAGTGAAAGGTATAGTGGGATCAATATGGCAAAGGAAGTGCAACTTGGGAGGACACTAAAGAAATAAAAAACATGTTTCCATTTTTATTTTAAAATTTATGAACTTAATCAAAATTTTGTAGTGCATTAGAACAATGCATAATTTAAGGGGGGGAGGATGTCATGACCTCTCTTCCCTCACTATGGACCTATTGCATTCCATGTATGACAAGAGGAGAATGCATGTAAAAACCCTCCAACCATGTCCCACATAGTTATAAATCTTAAATAAAATTTAATTCCATGTAAACTAAACTATCAGTCACCTATGAAATAGTTAAAAACTATAATGAGGGGTGAAAACCAATCAGAAGTGAAGTAGGGAGAGGTATCTAGTGAAGGAAGGCTATAATGTATGAGGAGATCAATGGATTGAGGGGAAGTAGGATATATATCTATTTTTTAGATGCATCCATGCTACCATTACACCACCTCCTCCTAGCCTGAGTCAATTTCCTAAGTTCTACACCTTAACTCATGCAATGACCATGCAAATAGAGAATTCACTACTAGATAAGGAATAGTTGAAAACCAATCAAAAGCATTTAAGTAAGGAGGAATATTTTTATGAAATTTTTTATAAATAATTGTTTGATCAATGCTTTGTAGAGAGGAAGAAATTGAATGCATTGGTGATGAGGAGAACTTGGAGAATTTGATTTCCTTTTCTTTATGAATCTATTCAGATTAGAAAAGAGGAATATGTGTCTTTATATAGAGGAGACTAAAAGCTTAACAAAGAAGATGGAGGCATATATTATTTAAATCTATTTAGCCAAGGATGCACATATTCATTGGTGGAGGCATAACAGTCTAGAATGGGTGAATGACATTTGAACATAGATTTTATGTATAGTGGATGCCAATGGTATAAAAAGTCTCCTTCCATTTTTTAGGATGGCCTTTTTGAACATGGAAGATCAACTTGTATAACTATATATGGAAAAATTCAATCCCTAATGTCCATTGGCAGACATTGGCAGCTCCCTAATGGGTTGAGTCGAGCTAAAAAAGGATGAAGGTGTCTACTAGTAAAGATGATCCCATAAAGGACATTTTATTCTATTATATAGATTTTAGCCATAGAAGATATATACTTGAAGCAATAGTCCCAAATGAAAAAGGAGATTGCCATTTTATAAGCCTTTGAGGCTATGGCAAATGAGTTTGATTTGAACTTGTGTCATGTATGTCTCCTTTTATTGATAATTGATATAGTCTATTTGAGTAACCAAAGATCAACACCCCACCATAATTTTGTATCAGCGATTTCAATTCAAGTAGAACCACATTACATTTTAGTCAAGTATTTCAACAAGAACCAGTAAGCATAATATCAAATGATTTTTGCAATACTATAAACAAAATGATAATTCTACTTGTTGTTATGGAAAGTAAATGATTTTATATCAAACAATAAAAGAAAAATAGTAATTAGATATTCAAGAGACATATAACATATAACAATATGAGCTCATTTAATATTATTTGATATATACAATTTAATATTTTGTATATATTTACAAACATTGACGTGATCTCTATATTTGGTTCAGTGAAAAGAGTAGAACATATCATTATGTAAATGTGTTTTGTTTTCTATGTACCTAGATTATAAATTTGTGAAATACATTTGGTCTAGTATGAAATACATTTGGTGAAATACTTTATTATCATTAATAATAGTATGAAAATAAATATTCTTCACTCTATGGTTGAACCCTCAATTTCAAAACCCTCCTTTCAAGCATATAAAAGATTTATTTAACATTAAATTCAAGTTTAAAATAGCATTCTTAAATTCCATGTGTATAAGTTATTTTATAGAAAAGGTTACCTAAGTAGATTAAAGGTATAATTGTCAAAGAAAAATAATGTTGTTGTAAATTGACATGATGATTAAACTAGGAGATTATATTACAGATTTTTTTTCTACCTTTCTACTCAAGAATTTTATTTTGAAATATAATGTACTAATTTATTTCAAGTACTCTTTACTTTTAAATCTCAACTTAGACTAGAAATTTAAGGTTAAACAAAAATACGTAGCGTTCGGTATTAAGCGGTGCATGTGGCTCATGTTTATAAGTAATGATGATGTGTTTAAGCTATTGCATCCATAACATAACACATCTGCAACAAAGATATTTGGGCATCATCCCTCTAAACCACCAGGAAAAAATAAGGACCATGTCGTGTCATTAAGACCAAGGGGTGGGATAATCCCTTTTGGTCAACAAATACTAATAAAGATAAGCAAATAACTTGAAATACCTTAAACAATTCTAATTTATGAACTTATGAAACAGAAATAGAGAAAGTAAATTTTTTATTCAAAACTTGGTACCACAAAAAAGGAGCAATAAAAACCAAGATTGTGTGTTAAACCAATTATTACTAAAACACCACCAACCATATGGCTCTTAGATAGTGAAATTTTGGTAACAGTAATTGTATGGATTAGGTTGTCTAAAGCAAGGGTCAAAAACATTATTGATGTAAATAAAAGTAAGAAGGGGATGTAGCTTTCAAATTTTAATTTATATTTCTTATTAAGATTTAAGGCTATTTTAGTTAAACAAGTATTCAACCACTTTAACTTATAATTTTTACTCTCCCATTTGGTAGCAATCCTAGAGGAATATATTGAAAAACTAGGCCTTAGAAAGGGCTGCATACCCAGACCTATAGTTCACATGAAACTTAGAATAGAAAATAAAACTATATGCATACTACATCATAATCCTATTCAAAAGCATATATGTAGGTGGTTTAAGAAGCCAAGGATGCATACATAATGTAAGTGATTAGGATGGGGTTGGGATTGTGAACTAAATTAGATTAAAGTTAAATAAAAATGTAAGATCATTATAATAAATTCCTAGTTTAGATAAACAAAGTAAGGATAAAATTATGTGATATACTTAGAAGGATCCCGATTAGATCATCATAGTTACTGAAGCTTTAGGCCAAATTTTGAAGAAGAATGCAACTTTTTGTTAAATATTTTATACATGCTACTATCATGATAACCTCAATGGTCATCTAGTAGAGATGAGTGGTGAATAGTGAGTGACTTGGGATGTGGTTGATCCGAATGAGTCATGTCTCTAGCCAGAACATAACCTATATATATATATATATATATATATATATATATATATATATATATATATATATATATATATATATATATATATATATATATAATGCCTAATCTGTATGGTTAGATGCTTGCCAATTTAGAAAAGGATATTAGATGCCTAACCCATATGATTAGATGCTTCCATGTTTAGTAAAGGATATTAGATGCCTAACCCATATGGTTAAATGTTTTCTTGGTTGGAAAATGATATCCAATAGGATAAAGTATACCAGAGTTATATTCATAAACAAATATTAATTAAATAAAAAAAATATTGTGTTTTAGGATCTAGGAAGTGTGTTCTCTATATTTCAAATATTTTTAATTTCAATTAATAAACCATGCCAAACATAATATAATTATTACCTTAAACATTTATAAATAAATTACAATATGATAATGAGGATTTATTTCATTTATTCAATTTGTTCTTTATGCATTGTGTAAAATAAGCATCTTGCATGTCATTATTTCTCAAATAAAATCAATTTATTATTTTTTTAATAATAAGTATGTGGTAAAGACAAACCAATTAATATAATAAAATAAGTATAAAAAAAATAGTGACAAAAAATTAGAGTATAGAGTATAAACCAACTTTATAATAGGTCTTTACCAAATACTTATTTTAAACAAACAAGAAATTGATTTCCTTTAATAAAGAATGATGTGAAAGATACTTATTTTAAATAATGCATAAATAACATACTAAAGAAATGCAATAGATCCTCATGATCATACTTTGTTTTATTTTTAAATGTTAAAGGTAATAGTTATATTCTAGTTGGCATAGATTGTTAATTAAAATTAAAAAAATATTTGAAAGGCCAATATGGATATGGTTAAGACATTTTGGCAAACTTTATTATATAGTTTATAATTTTAAAATAATGAAAATGTTTTAAATTTTTTTTCAGTTATGTCAACTTGTAAGTTGAAATTGTTATGTCTTCAAGACTTTAAAGCTTAAAAAAGAAGATAATGTTAAAAGAGGATAATGACACAAATGATTTCACATCCCAAATTCTCACACCTAATGTATATTTTATTTTTAGAATTGAATGCAGTGCAAATGGAATTAAAGCTACAAGGATCGAGGTTGAGATCTTACCCCATTTTTTATCGAATTGGTGATGCATATTGAAGTGCCAAGGCAAAAATTTAATGTTGGTCCAACACATCACTCGTGGGATTAATGGAAGTTACTTGAATACATATGTGATGGTTTTCTCTATTTTTTTATTAATTTATGCAATCTATTAGTGGAAGTGAGGTTATTGGTCCAATATTTATGCAATCTATTAGTGGAAGTGAGGTTATTGGTCCAATATAGATTCTTACAATTCATTACACTATGTGTGTGTGTGTGTGTGTGTGTGTGTGTGTGTGTGTGTGTGTGTGTGTGTGTGTGTGTGTGTGTGTGTGTGTGAAATAAGTTTGGTATAAAAGGCAACACCACCATATACTTATGCATATCTATAATAAAGTTTGCATTTATGATATAGATGTTCTGTTAATCAAACAAAACACACACACACACAGACACACACACACACACACACACACACACACACACACACACACACACACACATCAAATAAGTTTGGTATAAAAGGGAACACCACAATATGCTTATGCATATCTATAATAAAGTTTTCAATTATGATATAGGTGTTCTGTTAATCAAACAAAACATAAAAATACACTTATTTGGTATAAAATAATAAGAGAAAATCATAATATACTTATGCAACTCTATAATAGAGTTTAAAATTGTTATAAACATGTTCTCTTAATCAAATAAAATAAAAAATACACTTGCTATAAAATAACAAGGAAATACCACAATATACGTATGCTTCTCTATAGTAGAGTTTACAACTATTATAAACATGTTTTCTTAATCAAATAAAACACAAAAATACACTTAGTTGATATAAAATAACAAGGGAACACCATAATATGCTTATGAATTTCTCTAATAGAGTTTACAACTATTATAGACATGTTCTCATAATCAAACAAAACACAAAAATACACGTACTTGGTATAAAATAATAAGGGAATGCCAAATATACTTATGAATCTCTAAAATAAAGTTTACAACTATTATATACATATTCTCTTAATCAAATAGAACACAAAAATACACCTACATGGTATAAAATAACAATGGAACACCACAATATACTTATGCATCTCTATAACAGAGTTTACACCTATTATAGACATGTTATCTTAATCAAACAAAACACAAAGAAAAAATATATACTAAAGGAAACACAAATTCATACCATGCAGTTGCAATCATAAGGAAACCAACTTAAAAATTATATGCACCTTCATTTCCAACCTCTTGTCCCAATCCTTCGACTATCAGATCTTCAATTTTGCCAATAGCTTACACCAATGACTAGAAAAATTGAGAAACCATCAATAAATGTATTTAAAGAAATACTTCTCAAGGAACTTATCATTATTTTTATTCATATTAAGATAGATGACTAGGCATAGAAACAATTGCTCTCTGTATTTAGAATAAAAGAAACATAAGTCCACATCTTATAGTTACAATCACAAGGGAAATAGCTTACAAATTGTTTGTACCTTCATTTTCAACCTCTCGCCTCCATCTTCCTAATACCAAAGCTTCACTTCCACCAAGATCTTGCATAAATGACAAGAAAATTTGAGAAATTATCCCATATGTAATCGATCAACTTCTATTAATCCCATGGGTGATGTGTTGTACCAAAATTAAATTTTGGTTTGGGCCCCTCAATATGTCAATGCCAATTTACTAAAAAAATGGGGCAAGTTCTTAACCTTAATATTTGTATCTTTAATTCCACCTGTACCACATTCAATGCTAGAAATAAAATAATTAGTTTTGAAAATTATATTTTATTAAGTTTTTTAGTTATTAAAACCATATAGAAGGAAGACCCTGTGGCACCAAAGAACATTCAAGAAAAATTTATAGAATAAATATAATTATTACCTTAAGCTTATTGTATCCTAATTGGTTCTTATTATTTACATACATGCATACATACATACATACATATACATACATACATACTTGGAAATTCCATACTAACTTATACATGTTTCATTTATTTTTTTATAGAATCAGACCCATACATGTATAATAACTCTGATGAATCGATGTCTTGAAATAATAATGAGTGCAATCGTAAGTCCTAAACTATGAAATTCTATAAAAATTAGGTTAGTTGACCTATCTATATTTTCATAAAATTACCATTTTAAAAATTCAAAAAACCTACATATATCTATTTGGCTATAAATATCCACTAAAACTTTCCCTAGTTTTCTTGGGAGTTACAATGTGGAAAATAAATTTAGTTCAAACTATTTTTTTTGGACCAATAATTGAAAATGGAGGTTTTAGAAAAAAATTATTAAAATTATGTAATTATATTTATTTGAAAAATAAAGATATATATTTCATTTTTTTAATATATTGAAATCAAAACCTCAGAGAGATGGAAAGAGAGACAGATGAGGCTAGCTCCATCCCTCTCTTTGTTGAAACCCTAGTCTTATAGTTTGCCATGCACCGATATGGCTTAGAGGGGCATGACTATGTGTATGTCATGTGCTGGGGAAGAAGGGTTATGGAGCCACAACTCCTCTATTATTTCTTGTATGGATCTTTGTTCATTCAAATGAGGTGGTTGGGTGTAACCCATGGTCATGTGCATAGTCCTTGGCATTAGTGATTAGGTCATGGTGGCAATTGTCATTCTTATGTTATAGGTCTTGTGACTATTGGAGTTTGTTTGGATCTATTGTTTACTATTCTCTATGTGTTCCTTGTACTCTATTGTTGTTTATAGGAAATGGTTTTATGGTGCTATATGTCAGGGGTATTTTTTATTTTATAACTCTCCTTCATGAATTGGCTTCCGATTTTATGACCACAACTATTATGTGCTTCTCCCTATCCATTCTTGATCTAGTGTTTGGTTAGGGTTTTACTTTAGGGATGAGTTTTACTTATGACTTTCCAAGTTAATGAGGGCATGTGATGGACTGGTTGTTCACATGTTTGTCTCTACCTGACCAGAAAGGGTGTTGTGAAGGTTCGATTCTTATTTTCACTAAGCTTGATTTGCCCATCCAGCAAGCGGTTTTTGAAGATTGGTGCCATCTTTTCCAACCAGTCACTTTTATATGTAACCTTATGTTTATTATTTTTTAATAATAAATACATCTTGAAGCATTATAATAGTAAAAATAATGATATACATATAATGATTACAAAGTACGAATATTCACCTCATCCAAAAAAATTCACATCATCACAAAGCTCAATGAAGTGTCAAAATTGAGGGAAAATGTTGATGGAGAATGTATCAAATTATAAAATAATCACAATAACTTAAACAAGATATAAATTGATATAAATTTTGTAATAATACACCTACATAATTTTTTTTTTTATAAAAATCTAGTCATATTTTTATAAATTTAAATTACCATATCGTTATTTTTGGTATTTTAAGTGTCAAAATAATATTTAAATGTTATTATTAATTTTTAACAAGTTTAATATTAGAATCTAATATTTTTATTATTAATTTTAGCTAATGTGGTTTTAACTAGTGTGATAATAACAACAACAACAACAACAACAACAACAACAATTGTTGTTGTTGTTGTTATGGGGTATGAATTTAGTGTATCACATAAGTACAATAATGTTAAACGAAATTTAAAACATATTATTAATTACAAAATTAAACCTTAAATATTAATATTATATTTATATTTAGTCAATATTATTAAATAAGGTCTTGTACGTACTGCTTTGAGGTAAATTTTTTTTTAAAAACCCAAATAACAAGGCAAAGCAATATCGCATATAACATTCAATAGATTTATGATTTGAAAAACCTATGAAATATTAATCATTATCTAATTCACTTTAAAATTAACTTTCTTTTTCAAGTTGTGCAACAAATGCCTTTATGGTGTCATGTCTATTTTCATGTAGTTTAATCTCAAGTCCATCTTATTTTTGGTAAAATTCCCATGCCCAAATAATGTTCTTCTTTTCAATATATGATGTTACATTGTTTTATTATTTCCACCATTGATTTGTCCTTAATTTTTTTCAATACAAATCATTTTCTATTTTTCATTTCTCAATAAATCCCTAGCATCAAACTATCATCATATAAGCTTTACCATTTATATGCAATTTCAAAAACTAAATCCCCTTTCACCCTTCACATCCATATTAGGCAATATTTTTCATGTATCCATATTTTAACTAATTTTCTAGTATACATATACCTCATTAGATAAATTTTATTTTTATTTCTTTCACAAAAAGACCCAATGTAAATATTATTATTAGATTTAATTTTTTTATTAAAGTAACCACATATGAAAAAATTTATGGCTCTCATTATATGATTTTATATATTTGAGTCGCACTTTTTTTAAGCCAACATTTTTTCTATTGTGATCTTACTATAATTGACAAAGGGTCCATTAGAGGGCAAAAAATGGTTTATTAAATACTTTAGATTTGGAAGCCATAATGTTTCCCCTCCATTTCTAGCTTTTTTTTTCCAATGTGTAATGATTTTATTAAAATTTGGGAAATAGGAGATGTTATATCCTAAATAGATAAAATGAACTAAGCTAAATAATGATGTAAAATATATGCATAAATTAAATATTCAATAATTTGTAGTTTAATATATTATAAATATTCTAAAAGTAGAAATAATAAAGAGAAATTACTTAGGTAGAAATTTGAAAATGTAGGACTGAGACAATAATCATAAAAATGATTGGGAGATTCTATTGAATTATTGTGAATCAATAACAATGATTCACTTTATTTCATGATAAGGACACTAGAATAAGACAAAGGAACAATACATTCATGTTCTTAGGGCATGCTAGCATTTTTTTAGGGCTTGTGTTTTATTATTTGATATTAGTGGTTCATATTGCACCTATATGTCTTGTTTGACTGTGTGCGAGATATCAATTTGTTGTGGAATCTATGTGTATCTTACATTTAACCAAAACCCTAGCTCTATGACACAAGATGATGAATGAAATAATGTGGTTAAAAAAGGGTTAGTGGTTGAAGTTATTCTTCAACTCAACACCCCATGTATGGAGCATTGCCTACATACTAGTACATTGAAAACAGATCAAACTCCATATAGTTATCCCATTTTATGATGGTGTATATGAAATACTGGTCAAAAGTGTTAAATGTTGGTTTAGTCCTAGTGTATTTATGTGCCTCAACTATGAATTGTGACATTTGAGGTGTATTCAGACTAAATTCAAGGATACTAGTGTTGTGTGGACTTTGAATTGGGAGGAATATGTGATTTATTCCTTAAAGTACAGTTGGATGTTCTAGTGATTTTTTATATGTGATCCTCATGTGTAAAATGACTTGAAAATGTGGCTTTATAGTGATCAATTAGTAATTAATTCATATGGGGCTTGACAAATGTGTGCGATAATCAGTTACATGAGTTCTAATTTGAAAAACTAGCCATTTTTTGGTGATAGGACATATAACTTATAGAATTAGATAGTAGTGGGGAGGGAGATAGGCTAAAAAGAGAGGTCTTTTCTTGAGAACATAGAAAACTAAACTGGAAGTGTGCATCATTGTGAACATGAGAATAAATATTTATTTTGTTGGATAGGGATATTTTGAGATCATTAGTTTCTTGGAAAAAGGGTCATATACATAAAATTTAAGGAATGGTGGTCAAAAGACTAAGAAATTAGACGTGACCTAAGTGCGTATAGGGATTAATCACAGATACATCATTTTAAATTAAATTTTAATTTGTTTGTCTACATTTGGCCTTATTTTATTTTAGTAATGTAACAATCCATTCATCTATACCTAAAAAATCCATCCCTTTAGTAATTTTTGTAGGAGAATACTTGAAGAAGATTATAAATTAGTAACAATTCATTTCAAGTAGGGGATCAATTTTTAGCTTTACGATCATAAGGCCTTCTCTCTCTGATATGATGAAATAGGTTGATGAAAATTGAAAGCCTCCAATAGAAGGTACCTTGAATAATTTACCATATGAAAAAAAAAATAGTCATATAAAAGATAAGAATGTAGTGTTACAAAATTCCTTTTAGACATGGGAAAAGAGCATTCTAGTGTTGAATCCATGGCATCCAAAGTTTGAATTACTCAATGAGGTTTTTATTTCTAGACCAATTTGGGTGAGGTTTCCCCATATTCATTTTTGGTTTTGGGTATATAGGAGTTTCTTTTGGTGAATTTTTATTTCTTGATTACATTACAAAATTTATGTGGCATGCTACATTTTTTTGTATTATGATCAATTTAAATGTAATTCTATATCTTATAGAATTAATTGAATTTAAAATCCAAGACCAAACCTAGAAAAAAACTCTCTATTAGAACAACCTCTCATTATGCTATCATAATTGTTTCAATACATGATATTTGGCCATATAGTGTGGAATGGTTAAGATAAATACCAGAGATTCATGGTAGAAGGAATATTTCACAAAGACATGTTTGAATGATAATGATGATATAAAAATTTAACTACCTGAGAATATTTAGGAGTTAAATTTCTAAACTTACCTAAAACTCTAGAGGTAGTTTTGGATTCAACCCAAGTCGATCCTTGTGAGAGGTCCTCAGGTCACATGGAGGAGAAGATATTTGAGGGCATAATTTTACTCATAAAATAATAGTACAAATTTTGATTCAAGTGAAGGATTATATCATAGGGTTTGATTGAAATACTATAATCTATTTGATGCATTTAAAGTTTTAATTCCCATATTTCTAGATTTAGGGGAACGAGACAATTAGACTATCATAATCAATAAAAGGAAAGGTAGAGGTAAAAAGGAATTTTAACCAATGAATATGACCCTCATATCCAAAAAATAAAATTATATAGAAGGATCATAAACTATCTTAATTTATTTTTTATTCTTTCATAGGTTTACAACTTATGTATTGCATGTCTACAACATGTTTCATTCTTTGATGGAAGAGGAGTGTCTTTGGGATTTGATTGTTAGTGTAAAATATTATTTTCCTTATATTTATTGTTATGTATTATTCCTACACATGTAATTAAGGTGTTATTTTGAGGTTACCTAGGTTGCATAAATGATGTAATTAAGCTACACATGCACATGAGAAAATTGTAGTCAAATTGGTGGGTAAGGATACCCTTACCCACCAATATTGACATATGAAGCACACAAACCATTTGGTAAATGTCTTGTATTCACATTGATAATTATCTTGACTCTATGTCCCCATTGTGCCTATAAATATGCATCTCATTTAAGCTATTTTTTAATGAGTTATGAATGCAATATTATTATAATTTTGCTTTATTGTGATTTCAGTCTCAACAATGGAGTTCTTCTATTTTCTTTGCATTTGTAGTTTGTGTGTTTGATTCTATCAGTTGGATCTTGGAAAATTTCATCATGGTATCAGAGCAAGGTTCTAGTAATGAACATTATTTTATTATTAATTTATTGAAATCTTGAGTATTATTTGAGTTTATATTCTAACTGAGATTGTAAAGGAGAACCTTGTAGATTTGTGTGTATCATCTATAGTCTCTTATTCTCTAATTGGTGAACTTCCTCAATATTTATAATTATTTTAATTGTATTAGACATAAGTAACATTTTTTGATCTAAAAGGAGGATTCAAGCTGGTTGGATAGTAGACTAAATCTTTTTTTTATAATGACAAAAGATTTACAAGTTGTTTTACAAATCTATTTTTCATTAAAAATGATTGTTATTTTGCTAACTAAGAAATAAAATGGTAAACAATCACTCAAAAATATTTCTAGGTTCTATGCACCTTGGTTTTCCCTTTCTAGATCATTTTGAAATTCATAACTTCATTAATAATTATGAAAGTTATCATAGTTTTAGATACTATGGTACTATTAAAAAAATTGCAAAAAAAAAATCACATTTTTTATGATGGACAAAATTTAAGGAGCTTTTTAAAAAAAAATTTAAAAACAATATTATTCTAAGAAATCATATTGTAAGGAGTTATTTATCATTTTTTAAACATTTTATTCTATTTCACAAAGATGAAGGGTGAGGTATGGTATTTGTAGGTTGTCAAACCCCCTCACAAGCAAAACAAATTTTATCCTCTCCTTTATTTGACTCACAATTTCACACTCTTTTGTTCTCCTCATGGATGCATTTTTGGCTAACCTCAATGTCCATTTTTATGATCTTGCATTGTCACTTATGTAATCATTACACATATTGATCATTTTTGGATGCATTCTCGACTAATTTTGACATCCATTTTTTATGAGCATGTATTGTTATTTGTGCATTTAGTGCAAAGATTTCACTCATTTCTATGCCATCCACTTTCTTTCTATGTGTATTGCATGATAATAAATATATGTTGTATTGCGCATTCAACAACCTCAAATATTCCTATTTTTTCTATTTGTATTATGCAATGGTGAATACTACACCAAATCATGCACTTTGATAACATCAGCGATATCTTTGGGGTTTATTGTGTGGATCTATACCTATAATTCATTGTATCTAAGTGTAGATCTATTGATTAGTATCTTATTTAAATTGTACACATCATTTATCTTTGTTTCATGAGTTGAAGATTTAATAATCAATTCTATACTCGTGTTTATGGTTGTCTTTGACCATGCATGATATCTTAAGATTTGATGAGCTTTATTGTGCAAAAAATTTGGTGCCCATTATATATGCACTAAAGTGCTGATTGTATACACACTAAAACATAAAGTGCCAATTATATGGATGCTAAAGTGTTGATTGTATACGCACTGAAACATAAATTACCAAACCTCTATAATTGGGTGGTTCTTTTTTATAGTTTTTGGGGGGTTTATTTTGTGACTTTCTTCTCTATTACTCATTCAATTTTTACTTGCACTACATCATGGATCAAAATTTTGTTCCACTTCTTACTCCATTCAATTATCATGACTGGAAATCTCAAGTGCAAATTTTTCTAAGAAGTAAAGGTTTACATAGGATAACCATGAATATGAAAATCAAATCAAAACTTGGTACAAATAAAATTAAGTGGTACAATAGATGTGATGAAGCATATGGTCTTTTGTGTTTGTCTGTTTCTCCTAACTTACTCTTTTACATTGAATCTACTAAATCACCACATGAGATTTGGAACACATTCGAACAACTCTTTGGGAAGCATGATTTACTGAGGGGTCATGAGCTAGAAAATGAGCTCATTAGTTTGAGTCTAGGAAGTATTAATACTATACAAGACTTTTTCACCAAACTTAAATCACTTAGGTTGCAATTAAAATTGTGTAGGATAGAGAAAAATGATGAACAATTGATCCTTTCTATTCTTTCCAAGTTAGGTCCTGACTACTCAGTTTTTAAATCTACCTTTTATGCTACAAAACATGCCCTAAGAACCACATGGAGTATGCCATCCTTAAACGTTTTTACCAAAGAATTAAAGAGAAATATAATCTCATTTGAATGGGTACATTGAATTCATCCAAATCACATGCTTTGTTGAGTCATGACAAACTAAAGACTTCAATTAATAAAGAGAAGAAACAAAACAAGGACCAATAGCCACGAAGGGTAAAAAATCAGATACTAAGCCAAAATTATCATATGAGTCCTCCTCTTTAGGTGGGAAACCCAAGAAAGAGAGGATCACTTGTG
>JARHVA010005366.1:1165000-1227135 GCA_037957365.1 Torreya grandis
CATTTCATTTATAGTGCAAAAATGGTGTAAAACTAATGGTAAAATTGTTATGATATCAGTTTGGTTTATACAATGTAGGTAATGGAAAACATTATCATTCCATTTGTAGAATTGGTCAAAAATTGAGTAAGGAGGTGGTCATGTGTGGCACACATGCCCCCAATATATATATATATATATATATATATATATATATATATATATATATATATATATATATATATATATATATATATATATATATATATGAAACTGAGTAATATCATGTGAAATTTTGTAAGCTGGACCATGTAAAAAATATTAGAACACATGTTGTGCATGATTTACCCAAATAGGTAACTATTGAAATTCGTTTTATACATTGAATATGATTCTAATAATTGTGGAAATAATTGATTTTTTTTAATGGGACAACAACACATTTTTTAGAAATTGCTGACATGTGCCCTTGTCTAAATTGATAATTATTTCTAAAAATTACTTTTAGAGTGGTTTCTAGGTAAGGGATCATGATCAAATGTGTATAGCCTATTGATTTCTGATTATTTTATATATTTATGCAATTTAGTATCTAAGACATGTCACCTTATATGCCCTTCATTTGAGGTGGGTTATGAATCCTAAATAATAACATAACTCAAAATAAAAATTATGCAAGAAATGTTATGAAAAGATGTAAATCTGAAGTAGTAAAGATAACATGGAAGAGCATGGCATCATCATATATAAAGTAATCAAAATAGTTATATATTGTGCATTTGGAAATAAACATTAATAATGATACTGTCAAGATAAATGTTATCAATTAGGCACACATATTAAAGATCATATAATAAATAGAACTAAAATAAATAGAACAACTCGAGGAGGATACATGACATTCATAATGGCATTGAAAAATGATAAATCTGAGTAAACAAGTGTAATGGCCATGACTCACATAAACAAAGAATACATGAAAAAGTGCATAAATAATGCAATATAATTAAAAGGGGATACAAGGGACATGTTCAAATGTCACTTACATGCATAGAAGAACATAAGGATGGCTTAGAGTCATAATCAAAGACATGTTCAAATGTACACAATCTAAACAAGATGAATGCACAAAAAACATGAAGAAAGAAAGCAAACATGGAAAGAATGAATGAATTAGTAACTTTCATAAACATTAGCAACTTGTAACATTAATATATTTTAAAACTTGGGCATATAGTAATCTATAAATGTGAAAGTGAGTTAATAAATCGTGCAATATAATGTATTGAAGTATGAACAATAGCAATAGTCATAAAACAATATAAACTATGCAAAAGGACTCCCCTAGTACACTTGATGTGATAGGAGCATGTTGTAGAAGGCCTATGACTAGTTTGGATCTATAATAGTAGTGCCCATATTCGCTAGGATGTCTAATAGAATCAGACAAGAATGCAGGTTGGTAATATATGAATAGAGTAGTTTTGCATATGTAAAATTTATAGGCCTAAGACAATATCACCTCGTGGAACTCCATCTAAAAATGTCAACATGTATGTTATGCACTCACTCATGTATACTAGATTTTTAAAATTTTGGAATATTCTTTTTTATTTTATGTTTTGTATTTATGAAGTGACATTATGACATAAAATTCAAACAACACATCAAAAGGACGTGGATTAATAAAGTCATGGATCTGTGGAAGATTATCAACTTCTAAACAAGGAATCTTATCAAATTACCATAGATCATCACCAGTTTGGTCATCATACCATTCATTATCTATAATTTTAGTCTTATAATTTTCATTTTTATAAATCATGTGCAAGTGTATATCATGATTCTTTATTGTCTAAGAAGCATCATGTGCAATTTTTGGATAAACCAACTTTGAGCCATGTCTCTCATTTATGAATCTGTGATTGTCATCCATACCATCATGAGGAATGCAAATTTTAATATCCTAAAATTTGAATGTAAGACATTTATATGATTTATAAACTATAGTTTTTGTTGCATTTAATTTTACACGTGGAGAAAAAATGCTAACCTATGCACTCAAATTCTTAAGGTTTGGCTGAGACCACTAACATTATGGAGGGATGATGGGTGAATCTAAAAAATGGGTGCATTGATTTTAGGAATGGGGTTTTCGACAGTAGGAAGTAGTGGATACTCATTATGGAACCAATAATACATCCTGATTTTTCTCTAGACTCATTAATCTATTTATTACTAGATTATGTGGTTAATGACTAGATAACTTAATGTGTTAAGTGGTTGGATTAGTAATATGTTGATTGTAGATAGTTATCTATTAGTTGTGATCATGATAGTTAACTAGATTTTAGTTCTTCATATTCTATTGTGATACATTTTGATCGTGATTATGTATGTTATCCAATTATAATAATTTAATATGATTGTTTCATGATATGGTCTAACTACTATTTATTGTACTGAGGTGGATGGAGAATGGAGTCCACCTTCCTAACCATGACCAAGGAAAGGTATCATTTGGGAGGATGGAGTAGATAGAGACGAGTATGGGATCAGATAATGAAATAGGAACCCTAGACACAACATTTAGAGTACAAGTCTACTTGATTAATTATTATTTGATTAATATTGTTTGTTTATAGTATGTATCATATTAATGACATGTTTCTTTGATTGGTAATATTATTGTCAATATTGCATATTGCTTAAACTCATGCTGAAGTATATATAATGTGCTTGCATAAATTAACATTTTACTTGGTTGCAATATGTATTTATAATCATCATAACTTGTGCTTTGATGTCTTTGTATGATCTTTCTTGAATGCAAAGTCTTATTCTTTTGTCTTGACAATGACTACACTTAGGACTTGTAATATCTAGTTTGAGTACCATGTTGGCATGTTATGTAAAGTAATTAAGATGTTTTATAAAGGAAATTTATTATTTATAAGGTTGTGGACTAACCTTAGGACATGTTTGGTTTAAATTGAAGTCATTATTTATAATGAAAGGGCTTGATTATCTTATGGATCGATGGTCTTACTTAGACTATGTTCAATTTAGTGATTGTTTTAAAAATTAAATCAAGGCATATTTGTATTAGTATAAGGAATATTCAATATTAAAAAGTTTGATGGCTTATCATAGAATATGTTTAAAACTTTGATTAAGGCATGATTTTTTTGTTTTTTCGAAAGCCCTCTTTCAAACCTTAATGATTTGCATGAATATTTGATTTGGAGTATTTAGGGAATATAGGGTATATGATTTATTTGCGTTCTAGACTCTTTGATCTATAATGTGAAGCTTTTTTTACTTCTTTTAGTTGCATGGTTTGGTCATGATGGTTTTTCTATTGGTTAACATGACTATCAAGGGTTTCTTGACGAGCTATCATGCTAGAATTTTGGTAAAATATTGATCGAACTAGGGATTAATTTGGTAGAAACCCAAATTTGTTAGCATGAATGTTGGAAATAAAGCAAGATATATGGAGGTTGAGGGTTTGTAGGAGAGTAGGATGAGTTGGGAAGAGAAGATTTTTAGATTTTTTTCACTACCTATTTTTGCATTCGAGATACAGTTTTATTGATATTATTTTTGGGTTTTACCATTTGATAAAATATATAAAATGTTTTGGGTTGCTATTGATTATTTTTAAATGGGTTTTGAAAATTTATTAATTTGATTTAAAAAATAATAATAATAAGTGGATGACTTTGTGCACGGGTATGGCCCACCCATAGGGCCGAACACTTATACCCTCCATTTTGAATGGCTATCTACATTTGTGTGTGTTTTTTTTTGGTTGTGATAAAAAAAATGAAACTAAAGTATTTTGGTGATTAGGGTTACATGGGTTTTCTAAAATATTGTGTTGATCATTTTAAGTCTAGAAATAATTAATAGCTGTTTGTAATATTTAAATGATATTTGAAAGGGTTTCATTCGTATATGACCCTGTGGATGGGTTCGACCCAACCACAAGGCCAAATGCAAATGGGTTGAACCCTAGAGTATAAGGCTATGCGTATGTTATTTACCAAAGCCGTTTAAATTTTTGGAATTTAATATAAATTTTGTGCATTGTTACAGATTAAAAAAAGTCAGTGAACTAGTACTTGTTGTAATTCCCTTACATTATGAGTGAATAGAACGAAATGAGGTTTTGCATTTATTTCATGAGTTTTTATGATTCTTAAGAATTGGGTCTTTCTGGGTATAAGGGTCTGGTTTTAAATGAAATTGGATTCCATTAGAGGCAAAATGTTAGTTGTCTATTTGTTCTTAGTATTTGCAATTTTTCTATTGATAAATGGGTTTATAAATTAGGTCGAGTCGACCTCGAAATGGAATTTATGTGTTATATTCGAGCTATAGTCGATTATTGATTGGACCATGTGTTGGTTAAAAAACAAATGGTATGAGGTTCGATTATTCTCATAATAAATATTTGACTGTGATGATTGATAAAAGTACTAGTAGAGTATTATTTGTGGTTATTGTTTTAGCATGAGGATCAACTCAGTCAATATGAGTCGAGCCTGCAACTGATATAAAGGTTTTTATGTGACATTTGGGAATTTGAGTTTTATATAAACACTTAATGGAAATATTAATTTGTCACTGTATGTTTTAAAATATTGCGATTATTGATTTAAATACAAAGATTTAAGTGAATCAATAAGATGGATTTTTAAATGATTTTATATAATTATATATATACATAGTTGTTTTCCATATGATTTTGAAGATTTGCGTTTTTTTGGGATGTTTACAGGATTGTAAATTAGCATATTCGCATTTGGAAATAAACCTTGTAATCTAAACTTTTATATATATATATATAAACTTAAAGTTGTGTATCATCTGTTATTTATTCGGTTTATATACTCTTATTTTGGTAAATAAATCTAACCTGGAACGTATATATCTTTTAGGTGTATTTTGAATGTGTTTGTGTATTATAATATAAATGGAAGGTGGATATAAAAGGAGTTATAATTTTAAATATATGTGGACTTGTAAATATTTTGTATTATAGAATGTTTTGTGGTCATTAAAGGAAATAAGGAAATCTGAATGCGTTGAATAGTTTGTTTTGATAAAATAAACTTGTTAGAGAGTTGATTTTTAAATTATGTCGTTATCTAATGAGAAGGTTGAATAATTACTACTGTTATTTATATGTTATCTTATTTATTTAAATGGATTTATTAAAATATCATTTAGCTGATTTATAGCATATGAATGCTCATAAAAGAATATATGTGAGTATTTGATATCTTGTATTTATATATGCTATGTCATTCTTTATGTGATTTTATATGCATATGAAATATGTGGATTTTAGCATTATTATGTTTATATATTAATAATAACATTAAAAAATAGGTGTATCATAATTCACATGCTTACTTAATTTCTAATATAATATTTAATTTATAAAAAATAGGTTTAAAGTTTTAAATAATCAAATTTTGAATTTTAATTAATTTTATATATTATTTATAGAAATAATTAATTATCTTAATTTTTGGTTTAAACTTATAATTTAATATAATATATAAAATATTAAATTATAAATTAAACTATTGAAACTATAATTTGGTTCAAAATTTTATATTAAATTTTAAAAACTAACAATAATTTATTATTTAAT
Source organism: Torreya grandis (assembly GCA_037957365.1). NCBI lineage: Eukaryota > Viridiplantae > Streptophyta > Pinopsida > Cupressales > Taxaceae > Torreya > Torreya grandis. Next base: position 1,170,648 of record JARHVA010005366.1, read on the forward strand.
AAATTTATTAATCAATTTATATTAAATATTTAATTATAAGTTATTATTAGTATCATTATTATTTACTTAAATTAATTTTAAATTATAATTATTTTTATCGATATTTTAAATTATAATTTGATTGTCTCATAAATACAAGGAAATTGATTAAGAAAATAAAACCATTCATTAACACAAATATCATAAATTTCAAGTCAAATTCCCCTAACTAAATATCTAAATTTATGAATTTTCTTTACCATTATGGGAAGGTATGTCTCTTTGTCTAGGCTTCCCTTCTCTTTTTGATTAGGGTTTCTTTTTCTTTTGCAAACGTTAACGTAGAAGGTTTGCAACATTTTATTTTGTTTATGGTTATGGTTTTGAACTTATTCATAAATAAATGTATTTTTTTAACTATGTTTGACATGAGGGTGATATTTTCTTAGCTAAATATCTAAATTTATGAATTTTCTTTACCATTATGGGAAGGTATGTCTCTTTGTCTAGGCTTCCCTTCTCTTTTTGTTTAGGGTTTCTTTTTCTTTTGCAAACGTTAGCATAGAAGTTTTACAACATTTTATTTTCTTTATGGTTATGGTTTTGAACTTATTCATAAATAAACATATTTTTTTAATAAGTTTGACATGAGGGTGATATTTTCTTGAGACTTGAGATTTACAAATAAATAATTCAAACTATTTTTTATGATTAAAATAAAAGTTTTGGTAAAATTATTATATATATATATATATATATATATATATATATATATATATATATATAAAGTATTATTGAAACATAAGATAATAAATAATAAAATAGAAAAATTTAAAATTTTATAAAAGTTTCAACGTGTAACATATATTTAGAACACATTAATATAATTAAAATTTTATTAATTTTGAACATATTTTAATAAATCTAGATTTTTGTATCACCTCTTTTTATTTTTGAAGTATTGAAATTAAATTTTAATAATATTATTATTAATTTTTAATTATTGTAATATTAAATTTGAATATAATTATTATTAAATTTTATAATGTTGTATCAAATTTAATATTATTATTTATTTTAATTAATGTGACATTATACTATAATAATATTATTATTTGTTTAGATAGTGTGATATTGTATTCTAATATTTTCATTAATAATTTTTAAGTATTTGTGATTTTAGTGATCTCATTATTATTATTTTATTTCTTCTTATATATGTAATTGTAATTAAAATAAGTTTAAAGGATAATATAACAGTTAGGTTTTGCAGGTACATATTTTTGGATAATACTTAAAAACCCACATTCAAGATGAGATGATATTATATATAAAATTTAATAGATTTATGATTTAAAAAACTTATAACATATTATCATCCTCCAATTCACTTTTGCAATCATTAACTCTTAATTTTATAACATATGGCTTTATGGTGTCACGTCCCTTCTGTAAATAGTTTAATCTAATCTTGAATGTATATTATTTTTTTGGACATGTCTAAATAATGTTATTCACGTCAATTTCTATTATTCATATATTTTATTCTTTCCACCATTAATTTAACTTAAAACACTCTCAATATAATCCTTCTTTTATATAATCCTTCTTTTATTCTTTGTTTGCCAACATGTCCTTATCATTCAACCGTCATCATATGAGCCTCATTCTCAACATCCATTTTAAATCCCAAATCGCCTTCCACCCTTCCCATCCATATTATGAAATGTTTTTCATATATCCACATTATAAGGAACTGTTTACTATACACATACCTTATTAGATTGGATTCTTTTTAGGTCTTTCACAATAAAATTCAATGTGAATATCCATATTAATTTGAATATTTTAATAAAATAAATCATCCTTGAGAAAAGATGTAGCTTTCATTATATAATTGTATATATCCAATTATTTGTTATTCTTTTAATCTAAAAATAATTTTCTAAAATATTATTAGAATTGAAAAACGGTTCATGTAAAAAAACATTTCACTAACATCTTATCTTTGAAAAACATAATTATTAACTTTTATTTATAGCACTCTTTTATTAATGTGAAATATATGAATTTATTCTCCTTTTTAACTCATCCATCTCCTCTCTTTTCTTTTCATTTCAATTTTTTTTTGGGGGTGTCACTTGAGATTGTCTTCATTCAATGTACATAAGATTTAGGATTAGACTTTAAAAAAAATTAAAGATTTTCTATTTTTTATTTCTAATCCATCATGAGTGTATTGTTCACAATATAAAACTTAATATCTTGAATTTTCTAATACCATTTTTTAATTTCCATTTAATAATTGTAGCCCCGAAAAGGCTTTAATGTTATACACTTCCTCAAAAAGGTATGAATGAGTGTGTTTGACCCCTTTTGTAAAGTTTTGTAAGAGTCCATGATATGTTATAAATAAAATAGTTCTAATTTGCATAACACAATTGATAATATCAAAAATTGACATTTATATCCTAATGGACATGTCCCCCAAAAAGAAGGCTTATATATACAATGTCAAAAACAACATAGATGAAAATGAAAATAAGGTAAAACTTTTTTGTCACGTCAAGTATTATCTATTTGATGGTTTTTATTTAATGAATTACTTATAGTATTGGAAATAATTTATTGAGAATGAAAAAATTGCTTCTTTTACCTTTCACAATTTTTCGTATAATTCATTTGGTAATAGGGCATCATGTAATAGTTATTTGAAAGAGCTAATCTAAGAACCAAATCAATTTGATGATTTATTGTAGAATGTGTTTGTAAACACTTGGGTTTTTCAAAGACATTCATATTTTTGTTGTATCTTATTGACTTGTTCTATTGCCATGACATTAATGCATTTTGTCACATTTACAATGTGGGTTTATTCTCTTTTTTAGGTGCTTTTGGGAGAATTATGGGCAACGCAAACTTTTACATGCGTAAGATAAGCTTGAAACATTATTTTGGTTGATATCAAAGTGATTTTAGTTGTTAGTGGTGACTCAAAGAGGTTAAATAAAATATATGTGACATACATTATTAAATATTATAGCTTGGATAATATGTATTATTGTGGTCATAGAAATAAAACCTTCCAAAATGGCAAACTTCAAGTGGTGCAACATCACATGTGACTTTTTCATCCATGGGCTTGAATTTGTACTATGAAAGGCATTATCATCAAAATATTATATCCTTACCTCAATTAAGATGGTGTTAATCCAATCCAAACATTATGGTTTTATATGTGTTTAAGTGTTGAGGCTGATGTAGTGTATTTCACTTGGTGAAATGATGTTCTTATGACTCCCACAATCAATGATGACATGGAGAGGATGGCACTTTCCCCAAAGCTTAGTGTGGGATAGACACTCTCATTTATTGTAAGTGTTAATGGAAATTGTGGTGAAGCTCATAAAAGTGGCATATATTTTTGAGTCCTCAGTTGGCATGGGACCTAATGTAAAATTAAATATTTTTTCATGTGTCATAACTAAGAAGTATTGTGTGAGCTTGTATGATGTCAATGGCACCATTTGTCACCTAGATACTTATTGCCTTTATCTACTACAGAAATTGGTAAGGAATTATGGTGTTTCATGGTATTATTAGGATAATGCCTCTGGTATGACATGTTTTTATGATAAACAACATTTGATAAAATGGTAATTTTATGCAAATTAGTTCTTGTACACACTAATAGATGAAAAAAATAACTTTTGCTTCATCGGTTCTTTTTCTTCGATCTCTACAACACTGTGTTACACTTTTACAGATATGTCAAAAGTAATGAATTCCATCTTTGCACAAATATAAGGTTAGGTTGGACTGATGTATTTTATCACCATATGTGCTCCATCAATTTTTTTCACAAATGCATAATGTACTGATGCAACTAATTGGTGTGTTATTTAAATGATTATTCCTTCTGATATCATAACTAACAAATGTATTCCTTAACTTATTTACTTGAAAAACCTCACTCAATTTATCACAATTTAATGCAAGTCATCCAAAAATCCTCCTCTTTAATTCTTGTCCTGATCAACTCAATTAATTCTGGAATATATTTTTAAAATGGGATGAGTTATAAGAGACTTTCTTCACTCAAACCCATGTTGTTTGAGAAGTTGTGAATCAACATTCAATGTTGTTTAGTAAGTATGCTAGTGTAATATGAAGATCCTTAACATCATTTTTATCAAGGTTATCAATGATATGCAAACAACTAATATAATATATATACTCTTTCACTAATAATTTTGACTATGATTTTGGTATAGGGTTCCTATTCTACCAAATAAATACTTGATTTTCAAATTCAATAAATATCTTATCAAATCAAATATGTGTATATTTCTTTTTATCTCCTAAATGTATTAATGAAACTATGTACTTATAAAAAATTTACATGTTAAATATTTTTGACAAGTTAACATAAAAAGGTGAGAAAATTGACAAATAAAGTATAAAAAAAAAGTAATTCGAAAGAATGGGAAAAGTGCCCATAAAAAATATGACAAAGGATATAGTGGGACAATCCTAATAAAAAAGACCATAAAAACCTAAAACAATATTTTTTGCAATCTTAAAATTTTCAAAATCATACCAAGACAAACAAATAATTATTTTATAAAATGTCAAAAATTCAAAACTAAATAATAATAATATAATTATCTTAAAGTGAACAACAAATAAAATTGTTAAAAAAACATAAAATAAATAAAATAATCAAAAATCATAATTAAAAAAAATTACATAAATAAAAATCTAAAACTTAAACCAATAATTAATAAATATATATACAAACAAATACCACATACAAACAAATTTTATATATTTATATATATACCCCAACCCAACTAAACGTAAAAGATAATAGAAATGTATCCATGTCTAGAATACAAGAGATCTTACCCCATTAATAGGTAATCACATGTATCGTGATTTGTAAAGAAAAATCAATAAAAGAAAATGGAGGAATATTTTCTTGTTTACCGAAGAATACTAAACACTATGTATATATATATATGCACTAATAAATTAGTGCTGATATGTCTTATAAGCATTTACTTTTTGATATGGCTTATAAGCATTTACTTTAGGGGAATGGCACAAAAAGAGGATTCTATGAGAAGACACGATAAAGTATCCATTGGAAGACTGCCGCATGAAAGCAAAGATAAGGACTCGTTATACCAAATATTCGAAAGTGTTATTCTATGCTATCTAATGTTATTAGAAGATTTCTTCATTGTATCTAAAATTAGACGAAGTATAAAGTTGTGTGCAATTTTGGAAGAAAGAATGTAATAGTTTTGTATGTTATAGTGTTCTACAAATTTACCTTCCGGTAGGTTTGGATAATACATGATGTACATAAGTGATACGTCAAATATCATCTCATTATCAGCCACCCCAGAAGTATATAGTTATCATTTTCTCCGTGAAGGAGAGTTAAAAGGTGCCATTACAATGAATTAAACAGTTCAGATTTATTTTTCAATTTATACATAGAATTTTATGTAACCATTAAACATGTATCTTGATGTAAGTTAAGGGAAAAAAATATATCCGTCAAAGTCAATATTATTATTAAAATTCTGGTGGATTTAATATTTCAATTTTGAAAGTCTTCCATTTCATTGCTAATAGTGTGTAATCTATTAGGCTATAAGGTGGTTGGTTGTTTTTCAGCAGTTCGGTTACTTTCTGTTTTCTCTCCCTTCAAGTTTAATATGAGGGACCATCTAATCGAGTTTCGTGGTGGTACAACTAACAAGACCCTTCCACTCCACTACTCTCATTCTTAGAGCCTCCTACCCTAATCTCATTTGCTCTCCTTTTGGTGCCTAACTATCTTCCTTCATCGCCCCTTCGCCATCCCGTCTTCTCCCCTTCCCTTCAGTGATCCCTAATTTAGTTGTTGGTTACTCTCATTTGCACCCTAGTAAGCTCAAATTTGATGTTGGTTTCAACACTAAGAAGAAAGGTAGATGGTCAGACACTGAATTGTTAAGGTCGGAGGCAGAAGACTCGGTGTAAAATGACTCTCAATGGATGGCAAAAGACCTTCTCTCAAGGTGTGAGAGAAGATAGGTCCAAGCCTGCAGATGAGGACCCTACCTTGTTGACTAGCCTCCGCAGGTTCTCTTTAGTTCTTTTTGCTTAATGTATGTAGGTGGGAGATCTGTTTGTTTCACTCTTTTTCCTTTCTCTGGTCTTTCAACTGATGTTTCATTGTTGAGAGTTGTCTTAAGTTATTCAACTAGTCTTAATTCTCTGTGATTGTATGGGTCATGTAGGTTATTTGGTCCCCTTGTTGTGTCCTACATTTGATTCGTTGTTCCAATAAAAAATGTTTACCTCATCTAATAAAAAAATATTATTATAAAAATTCATATAAAAATAGATGTTATATAGATTATTTCAATATTATTTATATGTATGAGCAAAAAATATTTTAAAAAATAAAAAATAGACTAAATTTTTTCCAAAATATATTTATTCTTAATTTTATAAATTGAGAAAGCATTAATTCCTTAATTATTATATTATAATAAATAAATTTAATTGATATATAAATTAATATTTTTATTATAAAAAAAAAGTCCATTCAAATTTTATCTGATTCATTTTATACTCTAAATTTTTTTAAATATTTTTATAAATTTAAAAATAATTTAATTTTGAATAGAAAAAAATATAGATATTTTTTCATTAAATATTAATTTACATGTTAAATAACTACTTCCTAATGACATTAGGAATAAAATTAAAAATATATTACATACAAAACAACATACAACGATAAGATGTCATCTACAAGACGGAGCGTACTAGTATACAAAGGACCCATGGGGCTGCTCTGATTATTCATCGCTCTGTGAGATTCAGTTTCTAAGTTGTTATGTTAATTTTGAGAAATTGGATCCATGGCGGGGAGTGAGAGAATGGGATGGAGAACAATGGTTGCAGTGGATGAGAGCAAGGAAAGCATGTATGCATTGCAATGGGCTGTGGATAATCTCCTCGATCAAAAAGAGCACGAAACAATTATTCTTATGCATGCAGAGACCCCAGCTGTATCCAAGCTTGCATTAGCAGGCCATGGTACTTACTATTCCCATCCTCTGATCTCTGTAACTCATATTATAGATAATATCATACTACTAACGTTTATTTATAATCCTTTTATGTTTCTGCAGCAGCAGTATCCGCAGGGCATCATGTGTTGGAAGAACCGAAAACCTCATCACTCACAATTTTATGTCACGCAAAAAGGATTTTGGTAAAACTGCTTAGAAACTAATTATTTATAATATCATACTGCTAACATTTGTGAGAGAGGCAATGTATGATTTCAGTTCGATTGGAAAAAGGATTTTTGTAAAACTGCTTAGAAACTAATTAGTTTCGATGCTTCAGATTAGATAATCTTCATTAAGATGCACAAATTACACAGACCAGAGTTCTCAATATAGATAACTTAAGTTTTACCCAAGGTCTTTTTCCATTGGTATGGACTACGAAGGCCTCAATTCTTAAAGAATTGTGTTGTTAATAGGTGTTGCAGGTGAGCGCAGAAATTAAGGAGATGACAGGAGAAACACAGTATGCCATCTGTGAGGCGGCTAACGAACTGAAAGTAGATCTTCTAGTTGTTGGAACTCATGGCCATGGAGCTCTTAAGAGGTGATTTATTTAGAAGTTTTATATATAATGGTTTTAGTTTTTCTTCTTTGTATATGTTGCACTTATTTTTGTCTGGGGACTATTCACAATATGTGTCTGATGAGACTATAATCTGTGTTGCAGGAAGTGTGAGCGAGTACTGCAAACGCCATTGCAAGTGCCCTGTGATGGTCGTCAAGAAACCTCACCACTGAAATAATAAGAAAGTATTGTGACATCAAAAGTTTAAGGTCACAATTTGAGGATATCGAATCTGTGATTATTTAAAAAATTAAAATGTGTAACATTTGGCTACTTTATTTAAACAGCTGGAGTCACAACCTTTGATGGTATATAGTTTAGCTTCTTTGTGATTCATATATATTATCATCTATCTGTTATTTTGCCATACTCCCAAATAAATTGGATTGCGTATGGCCATTTTATTTTTTCATCAGAATGTCTGAAAGCTTGGCTTGGTCCGGTTATACATGGACTTGTTTTTCTTCCTTCTCCTCAAAAGGTCAAAAGATTTATTTTTTTAAAATTAAAATACATATACAAGGTTACCATTTTAAGTAGGCTAAAGAAATAAATAGAAAATGAGAAAATATACTTGTTAAAGAAATAAGAGAAAATAAAAGTATAAATTAAATTGAATTTTAGAAATTTTTAAGAATTAATAGATTTTATTTTTAATTTTTTCTTTGCATAAATTTAAATTGATTAAATAATGTTTTTTTTTATTTATTTCTATCTATTTTGAAGTTTGAAGTGTTTTTATATTGATTATAAATCAAAATATATTTAATTAGTTTCACATTACCTTATTTAACTACAAAATTAGTTACAACATCCTAAAACTATTACTATATAAATTTTAATTGAGTAACAATATTAATTATTCACCATTAATTTGATTTATAATTTTTTTGAATTAAAAAATAAATTATATAAATAATATAATTTTTTTCAATTTTATTTTTAAAACATTATAATATCTATTGAACCAATTACACAATCGATAATATTTACATACAGTGTTAAATATTTTATTTATTAGTTTAATTTTTAATTTTTCTTTCATGTAAAATGTATTAATATTATTTTTTTAACAATATTTTTAGAACCAATTTCATTCAATTGTTTTCTAATTTTAATGATTGTAATTGTAATGATGATTACCAAATAATTATAAATGTAATGACAGTGAAGATATTAGTATTATAATTATTAATTTTTTAATATGATTTTTTTTTTAAGATTAATAATGTTAAACACTTTTTTATGTCACAAATGTATCATTTAAATGTACATTCTATTTTATCTTTTTAATATTAGTCTTTTATTATATGTGATCATTTTAATTTAATAATAAATTTATAATAAAAAGATCACTTGAACTTCATACAAATTTAGCATATTATCATCATTCTTTTATCTTTTATAGTTATGATTATTGTAAACATATAAATTTTAATTGAAATAATATATATTATTTATACAGGGCTTTTATCCTTTTATACTTATTGATAATAAAATATCATAAAAAATAAAGAAAAATTAAATAACATCTTTAATATTTAATTTATTAAAAAATAGTATTTCTATTTGAACTTACAAACATTTGAATTTTAATTAAAATGATATATATTCTTTTCTTTTTTTTAATCTTTTTTATGGACATGATGACTAGTAATAAAATAGTATACATAATAGAAATAAAAATCAAATAATGTCTATAATACTTAATTTATTAAAAAATAGATTTTTATTTAAACTAATAAACATTTGAATTTTGATTTTATATATATAATTATTTTTTAAAGTTGTAGTTTAATATAATATACAAAATATGCAAATTTATGTCCAAATATTTAAAATAAAAAATTTGTTTAGTATTAAATTTTGAAATTTAATATATTAATTATTTATTTTGTAATTATATTTTAATAAATTTCAGTATTAATGTATTTTAAAATATTTAATTATTAAAATTATAATATTTTATATTTTAAATATTTTTAAATAATAATATTAAAATATAAATTTCTATCATATTAAAGTACTTTCATTTTAATTCTACATACAATGTTGTTGTTTGATAGTAATTAGTAAAATAACTTGAAAATGATAGAACCAATATCTTCTTTGAGATGCATTAACACAAACTTAATTGATTTTATGTCAAATTCCTCCAAACAAAATATCTAAATTTATGAATTTTGGGAAGGCAATTCTTTTTCTCTAAGGTTTCCTTATCTTTTGGAAACATTAGTGTGGAAGGTTTGGAAGTTATTCTAAAATAGGTGTAGTTGGCATTAAGGTTGAGAGGAGGGAATGCCTTCATGTGACTTACAATGAAGAAAATAGATTTAATTCAAACTTTTTTTTGTGACCAAAAATGTAAATTGAAGGTTATCATAAAAATATTTTATGATAAGTATAAAATTATTTTCATTTGAAAAATACACACACACACACACACACACACACACACACACACACACACACACACACACACACACACACACACACACACACACACACACACACACACACACACACACACACACACACACACACAAAAATTGAAACCCAGATAAATGGAAAGTGAGATGGATGAGGCTTGCTCCCCCTCCCTCCACTAAAACCCTAATCTTATGGTTTTCCATGCACTAGTATGATTCTGAGGAACACAATTATGAGGACATTGTCCATCAGGGAGGAAGGGTTAAGGAGATAAAACTCCTCTAGATAATATATTAGTTTGTTTTCATGACTCTTTATTGGTTTACGTGAGGTGTTTGGGTATGTTTTATAGTTGCATGCATAGTCCTTGGTGTTGACGGCTCGACCATGGTGAAAACTATCATTCTTATGCTAAGGGGTTTTATGATGAATAAAATTGTAGAAGGATAAAAAATGTACTCAAATTGATCTTAGAGAGATGTGTAACCAAATTTTTAACAACCATTAATGTATTTTGATTATGAAGCTAATTCTGATTCAAGGGATTCTAAATCCAATATTGAGACTGATGTTGATTCTGATTTTGATGTTAAATCTGATGGTAGTTCAAGAATAGAACCTAACTTCAATGTTGATTTTTCATTTGATGTGGAAGGTACTATAATAATGTCTTGTTTAATGTTTGGTAATGGACAAGTAGTGGCTTGTGATGGCATAGTGGGCTCCATAAAGACTAGTTTGTCACAATGAGACTCCTCAAGGATGGGAAAAAGGTCAAGAGACAACTTTGTAGAGATTGGCTTGTGAAAGGGAGGTTATTAAAAAACTAGACAATGATCAAGGTAATAATTTTCCCAAAGGTGGTTATAATCATTAAGAAGTGACTCAGTAAAGTCTAGCTTGTCAGAGTGAGACTCCTCAAAAATGAATATAGTAATAAAAGGTGATTCATCACAGGTTGACTCATCACAAATAGGTGGTTCAAAAAAGACATCATGTATTAGTTTGTTTTCTTGGCCCTTGTTTACAATTAGTTTTAAAATACCAATTTTGAACATATCTTGGTCTTTGAATGATTGGCTTGGTTAGAGAGGTACTGATTAGCTCTATTGGATCTAGACGATTGGCATGGGTTTTCTAAAATAGGGGATTATTTGTACTAGATGAAGAATGTATGGCAGTTGGATAATGATAGGGTTAACAAAGGTTGGTTCTTGACATAGGATAGTAACTATAACCCATCAAGTAGTAATTCCATAACCTTGTTGGGATAACAAGTTACCATACAAGAAAAGACCTAGAATGGTAATGATAGGTCATTGTGAAGCTTGGTTGCTTGCACAAGCCAAAGGATGAGGTCCTAGAATGGTAATAATATGGAATTACAAACCTCTTTTGCTCTGACAATCCAAAGGATGATGTCCTAGAATGGTAATCCTTGGATGTTGTGGAGCTTGATTGCTCACATAATTCAAAAGATGAGGTCTTAGAATGATAATCCTTAGATGTTCTGGATCTTTGTTAATCACATAATTTGGAGGTTTAATGGTATAGGTTGGAAATCATATGTCATGAGTAGTAAGATGGTGAACATCATACGTTAACCAACCTAAAGAAGGTATCACTTCATATTGATCTTGAGGATCTTGGCTTTGTTCCCCATATTGGGTATTTTAAGGAGGATAAATATTCATCTCATAAACCACTTTCTCACCATAGTGGTATTGAACAAAGTTAATTTATGCATCCATTCTATGATAACTTGGATTGCACATAGCTCCACTATAAGTTTAACGAGACATATCCAATTCAATGATGAACATTTCAACAAAATGGCCTAGATTTCTACAAACTCTAAAAAAAATTAAAAAGATAAATGTGCCAAACATGGTTTAACTTGGTCTAGGGGTGGAGTTGTATCTCCAAAATGGTCTATGCTAAAACTCGGTATAAAATAGTATAACATAAAATGTCCAATGTCAAATGTCTTAAATAAATGGTCAAGTGGATTAAAAAAATTGGCATGCTAAACTCTAGGTTCAATGTGTTTCAAAAAAGTCTAATATAAATAAAATAGAAGTTGCTTGGTATTTTGGAAAAACAAGGGATAAAATCTATGCTTAATATATGCATGTGCTATCTCTTTTGGAAAAGGCACAAAAGCTAGACTTTTAAACAAAAGAAGGTATGATATTTTTAATCTAACAAGTCTAAAACACATTAGCATAAAATAGGTATTTTTATTTAGACATGAACTTGGTCAATTGGTATAAGGCATGAAACAAAAGGCATAATGAAGATAGACTCTTTTTCCCAAATCTAGGCACAAATAATAGTTTTAAAATTGAATAAAGAATTAACCTAAGTTACACAACCCAAAAGAGAAAGATCAATGTCTAGGCCAAAATTATACAAGGTGTAAGCAAAAATAAATCCATGTTTGGATTTAAAATTTTCAAGGTTAATTAAAAGCTCAACATATAAAACTAGGATTCTTTAAACAAACAATAAACTAGACAAGAACGGATAATATAACAATACTAGGCAAATATCCAAAATGCACATATGATTTGGTCTTAAATTGGAAATTTCACCATAAGGCAAATAATTATATGAAATAATTCGAGGAGTGTAACAAAGTTATCGTGCTCTAAAGATATGAAAAATGGTTGTTTGAAAACTTAAAGGCATAATATTTGAAATGAGTTGGGTAGCATAATGATACCCTTATCAAACAAATGACACACATAAATAATATTTTTCAAAAGACTAAGGCAAAGGTATGGTGTCAAATGTGCAGCATAAAACCTCTTCAAACAATAGAGTGATGTATAAATAAGACTTTTTTTGATGTGGTATGATAAACAGAATAGATAGTTTAGACTCAAGACCATGTAAGAAAGAATAAAATGACAAAAAAACTTAAGTTTAATGTCCTAAATCCTAAAATAGACAAAGTTGCATAATACTATCAAATTCTATCAATATACACACTCTTGAGAGGATTTGTAGTGTTAATCCAAAAATAAATGTGCATAAAAAGTAGCTTTTCTAGGCCCCCTCTTCTCCCTAGAGTTTTTACTAAAAAATGGAACTTTAGGCTACTCGGCCTCCATCAACATTATTCTAAACTACCAATTTTTGCACATTTCTAGATGGTCCCAAGTGTAGCTAAAACTAGAGATACAATCATGTCAATTAGATCCACATCAACTGGCTTGTTGTGAAAATTTCTTATCCTTTCATAACCACTACATCCATCTCTTGCTTAGTATATTGGAATGTTTGAGTTACCATTAAGGTCTGATACCATTAATGGAACTTGTTTTAACTACTAAAAATAAACATTCCAATGGGTCACCCTCGACTTGTACACCCCACCATAGATTGGGGTTGAAACTATGTTGGGAGATGAATTCATGGGTTAGTGCTTCCCTAGAAAACTTGTGAGGAGGTGATGAACTCCCACTCATAAGCTAAAATGTATGAAAATACCTTAGGGTTGCATTTAGATTACCTAAACAATAAGGATTTGAGGAGAGAATTAAGAACATTCGTTTCATGATTTTGGACTAAAGTGACCAAGGTAAAGAATGAGAATTTTTGGTCACCTGAGTTCCCTAAAGGGGACTATGAGAGGGTATACATGCATTAATCATTTTGATTAAAATTAAATAACTTAAACAAATAAGAAGTAGAAATAAAAAATCTTAGGAGTGCTTATCTAGTGTGGGAGTTCATTTTAATCATGAAAACAAAATGTTTTGTGAATTTTTTGGCCCATTGGCATTGGTTGAAAAACTTGTAAATCTTTAAAAACATCTAATGCATGAAAAATATATAGGTTGATTTAAAACACCAAATATAAAGTGTGACAAATTTACCCATGTTAAAACTTGTTCTTTTCCACCTTAGCACCTACAATTGTTAGAGGGTTTTATCCTACTTAGAAGACCAAATGTGAATGAGAAAACAAGATTTAAAAATTTGCTCTCAGGTTTTCTCTATTTTTCTATCTCAGAGATAGATGCCAATCCACTTAGGGATCGATATCAGTCAATCTAAATGGATCAATGTTAGTCAATAAAAATTGAAATTAGTTTCTTACAGAGCACAAAAAAATAGCAATATGGTTTTTCATAGAAAGATGGTTATTAAGATGAGCATAAAATCAACAAATAACATTAGATCTTGAAAGCAAATCATTAGCTAAACGATATGTAGGTTCTTATAAACAAAAAAAACTAGAAAACTCAAGGAAAACTTATTTAAACATGTTTCCACCATGATTGTTTCTACACATAGGGGTCAACATTGGTTTTTTCAAGATCGATGTCGATCAGAGGGAATCAACATTGATCTTTGTGTAAACTATGTTGCTAAAAAATAGAATACATGAAAAATAAAGTTAAATCTCAAATTTTGAAGATTATTAAACATTCATTAGAAAAAATAAAGGTTTTATATTAGTCTCCTTTCTTGCATGGAATGTTTTAGGTCCCACCGAGAATGCCATTTATGATCAGAGAAATCTAAGAAGGGATGTTAGTATAGTGTTAGTTCATGCAACAAAAACTCAAATAAACATATTAACTCTTACACTCCTAGCCTAGATACTAGTGACATCTTAGTAATAAAAGATAAATGAAAGAACAATAAAATCATAAAAGATAATAACTATTTTATCTTCCTTTGGAGCTCCAAATGCTTTATTGAGTGGCTTATTTAGCTTGTGCATCAATAAGTCTTTGGCAAATGAAGCTTGTTGGCTCCTTCTTTCATTATCACCATAGGATTTGATGTGGCTTGTAATTATTTAGCTTAATATTTTAGCATTACAATATTATTTCAAATCTTATCTCTCTCAAGATTAACATTATAACTTTGGCTTATGAGACCTTAGAAATGAATGGGCATGGCCTTGTATTTATAGCTTTAAGAATTAACTCTCACTCAAGGTGAGTTAGGGTTGAGTCCAAGCTTGGAAAGGGTTTAAATTAAACCTAGGTGAGTCAAATATAACCCTATTATAGTTAATAATTATCAAGTAATTATGATTTGCAATTACTAGGCATGACTCTCTAAATTAGATATTTTAGGATATTTTCAAAGAGATTGACAACGCATAAAGGAAATGATGAAAGGCTAGGATATTTTGAATTTTTGAATTTCTTTTTTTATATTTTCATTAATTTTAAATGGATAATTCAATTAAGAATTTAATCTAGTTTAGTTTGTTAATTTATTTAGATTAGCCTTTTAGCTCTTTCAATATTTGATTTAAGTGTGCAAGTGCCCCACTTAATAGGTCCATAGGCGAAATTGACTATTGTGATTACATATGAATCTATGAGAGGTTATTATTTCATATGATAGAATACCCTAATTAAGAATTAGCTCAATGTGATTATAATCTTTGACGAATGATGCACAATTAAATTTGGGATGTTCAGTAATTCCTAACCTTAATTTGTAATGGTTGGTAGGAATCAATCTAAATTCTAGTTGAAGACTAGTTGTGGCTAGTTTAGGTGTCTACACCTTACACCGATGCATAAAATACCAGTATAAGGGCCAAGTCCATATCATTGTAGTTTATCCTCATCCATTCAAAACTTGTAATCTAGCTTGTCAACCTAATGATGTTATACTCCCTTTAAAAAAAACAAACCCATCACCATCATCCAATGAAACATCAACTAATTCAATAATCCCTTTGTCATAAATCCCTAATAATTATTCCTTTAACTCAATATTCCATCAACTCTTGCTAGAAAAATATTAGTTATTGGAAACTGAATAACCTTCATACTCCTCAAGAGTATGGGCACTTAGATAAATAATATACCTATGACCCTAAGCTTAGAGATGTTATTCCCTTTGATCCTCCTTTATTTCATAATAATTTGGTCTATAAGGGGATTAATCAATCATTCTCATATGTTGATATCCAATCTCATACCAAACGATTCTCCTCATATTTATTGTTCCTAGATAAATCACATTTTGGTCAAATGTAGTTAAAATGATACACTTGGAAAGGATTTGGTATAGGACAATATGAGAAAGGACCTCATGGTATTGTGCAAGAATATTTTAGGAAAGCCCATGAGAAAAATGGCCTTGGTTTTAATAAAGCTCCTAAAGCCATTCCTTTATCCAATCCTAAAGAAAATATCATGTTGTTATTATTTAACATTCTCTCTCAGATGAATGATGTCATTTCCATTCCCCTAATGTTTTATAGTCAATATTGTCAACCTATAACCTTTCACATATTTCATTTATGGAGAAACTAAATCCATTCCCCTTACCTACCCTTATATTATAGAAAATAATTCTTCTATCATCCTTATTATTTAGTGTCAACATGATGATTCTATTTTAACTTGTTTAGGTTCCACTATAGACATTTTCACCTAATAAATTATCTTCAAACTAAAACATCTATTCTTATAAACAAAGCCACTATAGAAATTAATATAAGGTCTCATGAGGTCTCATAAATTATTATGATTGTCAAATCTTTAGACCCTTAGAAGAATCAAAACTTCATTACATTCCCAAGAGACCATAGCGAGGCCTTTGTCTGGGCATATAATTACATGATAGGTATTGACCCTTTTATCATCATTCACAATATTATTACCATCCCTAAAACTAAACTAGTGAAGCAAAAACTATGAAAATTGCAACCTCACATTGTGATCTTAATTAAAGAAAAATTAAATCATATCTTATCTATTAATTTAATATATCTAATATATTAACCTCAATGAGTGTCCAAAATTATGCCTATAAATAATCCTAGGGGGGGAATTCACCTCTATACTGATTTTCAAGACCTCAACCTTTGTTATCCTAAAGATAATTTTCCTCTTCCTAACAATGACCAGCTAGTGGATATGATGGTTGTCCATGAAATTTTATCACTTATGGATAGATTCTATGTATATAATAAAATCATTATCACCCCAAAGGACCAGCATAAGACTTCCTTTATTACCCCTTAGGGAAATATTTGCTATAAGGTTATGTCTTTTGACTTGAACTTTTTTCTTATATATCTCAGCCATAAATCATGCCTTGGGTGTTATGCTTGCCCATCATGATGAGAAACATAGAAAAAAGTAGTTTATTACATAAGTTACACTCTTGTTGAATATGAAACATGCTATAAACATATAGATGTTGTAAATATTATCATTGATGTCAAAGGTCTAGCATTGGTGATAAAGGACCCATAGCATTTATTGTCTAAAGGTGTTTTTAATGTTCATATTTTGGCTAAAGTGTGTTGATATTTATTTAATATTAATGAATATATTTTTAGTTGCATAAAGTCAAAATAAGGGTCCATGAAGAAGTAAAAGAGTCACGGGGTAAAAAAAAAGGATGAATGGGATGCATTTTTCAATGAAGAGTCATGTTGAGGAATTCCAAGAGTCACCAAGTGAAGACAAAATAGGAAGGGTGCAATTTCTCATGAAGGGACACTTTGAATAATATGAAAAGTCACTAAGATACAGACAAAAGGGGAAAGTATATATTTGCTCATTAAGGGCCACCATATGACTTTTCAAGTGCAAAGATTCGAAGGGTCATGCAAATGTGGCACCATTTTCCATGAGGATTGAAGGGTCGCAAAGGGTGAATCCCAAATTTCATTTTGTAAACTATAAATAAAGGCTTGAGAAGCCATTTTTAAATGTAAGAGAGTGCATGGTTTGTAATTTTTATAACTGCCATAGAAGAGAATAGGGGAGAAAAGAAGGAGATATAGTAATGTGTTATTAGTTGTTGAGAAAGCAACATTGAGAGATAGTTATATGGTATACACAATAAGGGTTGGTGCTCACAAATATTTGTTGTGTTGGTGCTCAACAAAGGATTTGGTGCTCAGTAAAGGGGTTGGTGCTCCTGTAATTTGGTGCTTGTAAATATTGTAGTTTAAGTTGGTGCTCATTCATATACTTGAGATTGTTCTCCATGGTTTTTCCCACATTGGGCTTCCACATTAAATTTTGGTGTCTCTCTCTATCTTGTGTGGTGTTTATTGTTTTAATTTTAGTTCATATCTTCAATGTATGGTTCATTGGACTTTGATTAAGTAAAATTTTATAAGATATATGATATATTGATTTAGCCCCTATCAATATATCTCATGCTTAACAATTGGTATCAGCGCAATTTCTTTTGGAAAGAGTTTTACATCTTGAAGTTAGATTGGGGAAATCACGATGAATAGATCACATGGAGGTTTTTTCTAAAACTAAGGCACATGTGTTTTATGGTAGAAATTATTCCTTTTGGACCATAAGGATGAAGACTTACTTGATGGCCTTTGGATTCAATATTTGGCAACTAGTGTTGGAATAATACAAAGAGAAACAAAAACTTGTACCTATTCTAGTGGAAAAGAAGGCAAGTGAAAATAATGCTAAAAATTTAAATGCTATTTTATGTGGTTTATTTGAATCAAAAAAATTTAAAGTTATGTAATGAAAATTTGCTCATGAGACTTGAGTAAACCTTTAGAATATTTACAAAGGTGATGGACAGTTTAGTGGGTTAAGCTTTAAACTTTTACAAGATAGTTTGAGAGTTTTAAGATGGAAGAGGAAGAAAATATATCAAGTTATCTTTTGTGGGTTGATCAAATAGTTAATCAAATTCAAGGTCTTGGAGAAAAGTTAGAAGAATCAATAGTGGTACAAAAGGTTTTGAGATCTCTACCAATGAGATATGATGCAAAGATTTTAGAAATCAAGGAGATGAAGGATCTATCCAAGCTAAATATGGATGAAATACATGGTATTCTTATGCAATATGAGATACACACCAAACAAGCGAAACCCACAAAGAGGGAAACTTATTTCAAGACATCAAAGAAAGAGAAATCCAAGATTCAAGAATCAAGTGACAACTCTAGTGATGAGGAAGATGAAAATGGAGCTCTATTCATCTGCAAGCCTAAAAAGGGCACAGGGAAATATCAAGGAAATTTTCCATTTAAATGTTTTAAATGTGGTAATATTGGACATTTTGTAGATAGATGCCCAAATAAGAATAATGGTGATAATGAATAAGGAAAGTCTACATACAAGAAAAACATCAAAGGCAAATACAAGAATAGATTCAAGAAGAAGAGTTTATATTCTAAATATCTTAGCTCAGTCAAATACAATGGAGTCAGTGACTCAGATGAAGAAGAGAATATATTCACGACCATAAATGAAGATGCCCCCACAAGCAAAAGTACAAATGATCAAGAATAAGAATATGATGAAAGCAAGGATGAATCCAAGGTGAATTTATAAAGAGAACTCATTTGTGCCTTAGAAAATTTAAAATTTGTTGAGAAGAAGAATCGAAGATTAAAGCACCAGATTGAGAAATATGAAAAGGAGTCAAAGAAAATAATTGAAGATCTACAAACACACTTTGAAGAAGCCAAAAAGAATAAAAAGGGTCTAAAAACACAGTTTCAAAAGTAAGTGAAGAATGTGAAAGGTATGTTATTGAAATTGCCTCTTTAAAAGAAGATATTGAGAAAGTAGGCAATGATTTAAAATTTGAAGATAACACTAATATATTGAATAATATATTGGAATATCAAAATTCAATATCAAATAAGATAGGTATCATATTTGAAAAGAAAAAAAGCTATGTTGAGGCTCTTACAAGAGAGTAAACAAAAAGGGAAGAAGTGAAGAATACAGAATGTTGGAAGGAACAGAGCTACAAAAGATAAGTAGGAAAAAGATACACAAATCAGAACAAGTTCTATTTTCATGGTTATTGTTTTCATTGTAATGGATATGGTTATGAGAAAATAGAATGTCAGAAAAGAGCTAACAATTTTAGAAATAAGGAGAAGGAAACTCATGTAGAGCCAAGTAAAATACATAACTCTTTTGCTCCTCTGTCAAGATTTGATGAAGATGCCATAATATGTTACAAGTGTAGTAATTTTGGACACATAGTCCAACATAGTAGAGGTGTATTCAAGTCAATCAAGAAGGATTAGAGTTTCAAGGCTCCATTCATCAAGAAGAAAGGTTAGACAAATTCATGGCAAAAAAAACAACCTAAATATTCTATGTTAGTTCAGACAACTTTGCATGAAAGAAATGAAGAAAAAACATGGTTCATTGATAGTGGATGTTTGAGGCACATGACATGAGACAAGAGAAATTTCATCACTATAAAGAAGATCAATAGTGGCATAGTGAAACTTGGATGTAATACCACTGCTAAGATAGCCAAAAAATGTACATTAAGTTTGGATAATGGTATAACCAAGACTAATAATATATTATATGTAGAAGGTCTTAAGCATAATCTATTAAGGGTAAGTCAAATATGTGATTAGGGATACACATTAAATTTTTATGTAGAAGGTTGTGATATTATAAGAAAATATTCACATGATTTGATTACAGATGCTCAAAGGATAGGCAACAATTTATATGTGTTATCAGTTATCGTCACAAAGGCACGATCAAAGGACACATTCAAGGTTCTACAAGAGGAATTGGGATTAATTTCTCTTACTTCCTACCATTAAGGATCAACATTATTATAAGGGGAGTTAAGTGTTATCTCCAAGATAGGCCCTTTTCCATTGATGTCAAAGGAGGAGAAGTGAAAAAATAGGTACAAGTACAAGTACAAAAATAGGTATAAGGAACAGGTACATGGAACAAGTACAAGATGATATAATAAGAGGGAGTTGTTGATGTTTTTTATTTTAGCTATATATGCATGTTGGCATGTACAATATAGGTTTTAGGATTCGGTAGTTTCATTTTGAGGTTACCATGAATGACAACTAAGGAAATTCTTGGAAATATTATCATTGATGTCAAAGGTCTAGCATTGATAAAGGCCCCATAACATTTATTATCAAAAGGTGTTTTTAATGTTCATATTTTAGCTAGATTGTGTTGATATTTATTTAATATTAATGAATATATTTTTTGTTGCATAAAGTCAAAGAAGGGCCCATGAAGAAGTCAAAGAGTCACGAGGTAAAGACAAAACAGGAATGGGACCCATTTTCCCATAACGAGTCATTTTGAGAAATTCTAAGAGTCACTAAGTGAAGATAAAAGAGGAAGGGTGTAATTTATAATGAAGGGACACTTTGAGGAATATGAAAAGTCACTAAGATAAAGACAAAATGGGAAAGGATGCATTTGATCATGAAGGGTCACCATGTGAATTTTCAAATGCAAGGATTCAAAGGGTCATCCAAATGTGGTGCCATTTTTCATGAGGATTGATGGGTCACAAAGGGTGAATTCCAAAGGTCATTTGGTAAGATATAAATAAAGGCTTGGGAAGCCATTTGTAAATGTAAGAGAGTGCATGGTTTGTAATTGTTATATCTTGCTTAGAAAAGTAGAGGAGAGAAAATAAAGAGATATAGTAATGTGCTATCATTTGTTGAGAAAGAAACATTGAGAGATAGTTGTGTAGTATACACAATAAGGGTTAGTGCTCATGAATAGTTTTTGTGTTGGCGCTTAGCAAAGGGGTTAGTGCTCATGAATATTTACTGTGTTGGTGCTCAGTAAAGGGGTTGGTGCTCCTATAAATTGGTGCTTATGAATATTGTAGTTTGAGTTGGTACTCATTCATATACTTGAGATTGTTCTCTATGGTTTTTCTCACATTGGGTTTCCACATTAAAATCTAGTGTATTTCTCTCTCTCTCTCTCTCTCTCTCTCTCTCTCTCTCTCTCTCTCTCTCTCTCTCTCTCTCTCTCTCTCTCTCTCTCTCTCTCTCTCTCTCTCGTATGGTGTTTATTATTTTAGTTTTATTGCATATCTTGAATGTATGGTTTAGTGGAATTTGATTAAGTAAAAGTTTATAAGATATATGATAGACTGACTCACCCCCCTTATCAGTGTATCCCATTCTTAACAATAGATAAATTATACCTTGCTTTGGTATTTGTATCTTCTAAGCTTTGCAATTACCTGCTTAATCATGAAACCTATGTAATCATGAGCACCAAACCCCTTAAGTGTATGTATTCAAAGCCTTATCAGAATGAATGAATGGCGATATGGATCATTATTTTAGCTGAGTTTGACCTCAATTATCTCCATAAAAAGTCATTTAAAGGTTAGATAATCAATTATTAGTTAGATGAAGAGCATATTGTAAGTGTTCAACCATCTAGTTTCAATTCCCTGATAAATATATTGCTTCCACATCCTAGAGAGATCCTATGTATCAGATGACTTTATTATTTGATGGATCTAAATGTGAGCATGGGGGAAAATGGAATCATTTAATACCACTGGAGGGCAATCTTATACCTTTATATTTCAAACTCAATTTCAACTTCATTAATAATATGGTAGAATATAAATCCTTAATCATTGTTATTCAAACTAACCCTAGGCATTATGTCATTTAATATCTTCAAGGATTCTCAATTTGTAGTCAATCAAATAAATGACACATATTATTGAAATAATGACACCCTCTATAAATACAAAACATTAGTAAATCACTTATTATCCACCTTCAATCACTATGCCATTCTATCCATTCCTCGATCAACCAGAAAAAAATTAGATACCATGGCCTCCCTAGCTTCTTTTATCCATCATCGGCTCAGAAATCTAAAATTTATATCCTAATCCACAAGTTCAACCAATAAACTTGAAGATATCATGTCCTCCCTAGCTTATTTTATCCCATCCTCCTTTCAAGAATCTAAACCTTTTTTATCCTCATCCACAAGATCAACCAACCCTCTTATACCAAAATTGATCTTTCTTCTATCCATAATGTGGAAGAAAATTAATTAGATATATGGTACACTAGATATTTGATTATTTGTCTAAAGTAATTATCCATTTAGATATATCTAAAAATGGTAAACATGATTTTTAGTAATGAACCACCCATTATGTTATACTAGGGGGTGTTCTCTATAAGCAAAGATTTGATGGTATTATCCTTTGATGTCTCCATAATTTTGAGGCTACCCTTTCAATCAATAAACACATGATGGGTTATGTGGTAGACACCTTTGACACTTAGTTGTTGTCAAGAAAATTTTATGAATGGGTTATTATTATCCCACTCTTAATCATGATTGTTGTGAATATGTCAAAAAATGTGTAAAATGTCAACAATACACTAACCTATAATACATTCCTAGTCATGAATTACAAATATCCAAAGATTTTTTACCATTCTCTAAGTGGGGGATAGACCTTATAAGATATATTAATCCCAAATTTTCATAGAGACATGATTTTATCATTACCACCACTGAATATTTTACTAGGTGGGTGGAGGCTATTCCTCTTATTTTGACCAAAGCAAACAAGATTATTGATTTTATTAACCATCATATTTTTTTTTATGTTCCTAATAAGATCATTACAGATAATGGAAAATATTTTAAAAATTAAGTAATTCCATAAACTATCATTTTTTTAACACTAAGCTAATATTTTCTTCACTGTATTATCCGTAAGCCAATGCACAAACTAAAACATATAACAAAACCCTTATAAAAATGCTAACCAATGTAGTAAATGAGGATGGGGAAAACTATCATCTTCACATTAATTTTACCTTATGGGGTTATCTAACTAAAATTCAAATCCCTATAGGTGCTACCCCTTCATGTTTGGTCTAAGGCACAAAAGTTTTCCACCCTCTAGAAGTCCAAATTCCTTCTCTTCATATTTTTCTTAAAGATAATTTCCGAGGAAGATTATCATCAAGAGTGATTAACACAAATTAAACTATTAGATTATAATCTATCAATGGCCCTCTATCATCTCCATGTATATGAAGAAATTTTTTTTGCATATAATCAACATTCAAAATAATGAGAGTTTAATATTAGTGACCTTGTCCTTACAAAAAATCAACATGTCATGAATATGGAAAGACATGGATAATTTTCTCCAAATTGGCTTGAACCATATGTTATTACTCATAAATATCAATTTGGGGCATATCTCTTGGCCTCTACTGAAATAAAACCAAAATGTGAGTCTCTTAACACTTTTCATCTACATGCTTTCTATTGTTAATAAACTATAACAAACTACAATCACCTTAGGTTCTCCTCATTTGGTTTTAAAAAAACTAAAATTGCATTGTTATATCATTTAAAAATACATAATAATGATAAACAATCTTGTGGTTATTTGGTAGCATACCTGTCTAAAACTTAAATGTGAACACCTCAGCTCTGTTCATAACATGTTCTCAATGGACAAGGTCCTCCTATCATATAAAGGATCCCTAAATCACTATTTCCTGAAATCTCTTAGAATAAAAGTTTATCTTGGGGATTGGAATATTGTCTTGTGTAACATTCTTGTCTATAAGAATAAGCCAAGATTTCCTTAATACAAATCAATAATTCAGGATAAAAATAAAACAAAGGGAAAATTTGTAGACTACTCCCTTGAAGGATAATTGTTCATAAAAAGGCACAAATCACAGATTGCTCCCTTGAAGGACAACCACTTAAGAATAAATCCTAAATTATATACCACTCCCTCGAAGGGTGGATATCAAAGTAAAAAAATACATTAGACAACTTCCCACATTAATTAATTTTCTATAAACATGCCTTTAAAATTTCCTATGAGGAAAATCAAATGTATCCCAAGAAAGCTTCCCTTATTGATCAACTTTCTAAATTCATAGACTTTCCTCATTGATCAATCTACATGAAGGTCTTAACGTTAGCCTTAAAATATCTAAAACATAAGATGAGATATATATTCTTAAAAAGGTAACATTTGACGTACATTATGTGAAAATCAAATCCATATCAATTCTCTTCCTAAACTAGGGGCCACGAACTTAGTTGACATAAAGTTGTTAAAAGTACTTATTAATAGAATATAAAAGGATGCACATATAGATTCAACAGGTTGTCTATTTATCATTAGGGTCTTTACCAATGATAGGTCATGAAAAATCCTTTAATATTATCATAATCACTAATAAATTAAACAAATTTAAAAAAAATATCCATAATTTAATAACACTATCTATCCATAAATCCCATAAAAGTCAAACCATTGAATCATTAATCATATAAATTATCATCCATAAAACCATAAAGTGTAATATACATAATTTTCCATCATTCTTTAAACCACATAATAAATCGATAACCATGTCAAAAATTAAAATATATCACATAATCTAAATCTATAAACCACATGACATCACCACATAATCTAAAAAACTAAATTCACAATCATATAATTCATCACATAAAAACGTTAAATCATAATTAAATAAATCATCGATACACACACACACACACACACATCATCATCATCATCATCATCATCTAAAGTCTCATAATATAAAAATATATAACGTGTTTCTCGGGATAATACAATAAAAAAATTATAACTACTCAGTAAATTGGATGTGACTCAGATCGATACTCCCACTACCTCCACCCCCACATCCATCCCCATGTCCATCCTCTCTCATATCTCCCCCTCTATCTCTTCTATCTCTGCACCATGCCATACTCCCAATACTAGCTGATGCACCCTAAGTCCATCATGATGACCTACCCTATGTAGCAACATAAGTGGCATATTGAGGTGCCCTAAGAATATGATCAATTACAATGTGCTTATATTATCATAAATCTACAATAATATCCTTATACCTATCCGGGCTCACCATCCTTATCTGCCGTATACTCAGCCCTACCCTTCCTATCCCTGGTTACCCTGTAGTCCTAATACTAGATACCTATAATTTGTCCCACTCAACCTAATACCTATCTTGATCTTACACGTCCTAATTGTGGATCTCTTCTGGTGCATCTATCTGGGTCTATAAGGTATCATGGTTGGGTTGTACCACTATCAGTGTCCCTTATAGTTTAGTCACCTATTCCTATAATGTGGTACACTAAGATCTTGGTACATCTCACTCTATAATAATGGCCTATATATCAGTTAGGTCTTCATCCTCTACCTCCTCTATCTCCATATCCATTCCTTCCTGGTGAGGATGCACCACCCTCTCCAATCTCTCCCCTAGTTGGTCTCCTTACCCTAAAGAGTATGTTAGGGTGTATCCAATATCATCCACATTTATAGTAGTTGGATCCTATTCAAACCCCACCTATAGATATACATATCGCACCTCTAGTAACTCAATCTTAGTGTCATCCTACCTTTATAACTATGGCACATTTAGAATGATCTATGTCAAGATAAATTGTATCCTAACTCTCTCATATTGAAACAGATCTAGGTGCTCTACTTTCTTCCCTTGCAACCACCTATCCTGTTATCCCCCAACTAACTCTCCCTCCATATCAATCCATGTTATAAATCTCACATATGGCCTTTGAATAACATCTCCATCCTATAACTCCCCCAAAACTCATCGATAATATGCCAAGTCCCATATTGCCCATTTAGTAGAGGGCCTCACAAAGTCTTCCTTCCACCAAATGAATCCCATATTGAAATCTATCTAATGTTATCACACCCATAAAGTGGCAAGTGAGTAAACCACTATGATATGCTCATAGGCACACCACTAAAATACAAATGTGACATATAGTACAAATATCTATAGAATCATCCACCCCCACAATTCCTTATATACCTATGCTAAAAGGATCGAGGCCCATCCAAACATAATGCAATTTTATATCATGTTGGCCGTAATACCTATCAAAGTCTAGGCAAATTAGCTTCCCACTAAATCTAGTAATACATATCAATAAATGGTAAGCATCATCATAGTCATCACTAACCTCCCCTCTAAATCCTCCTTGTATAAAGTCTCAAAGACTAATACTCTGAATGTGGATGTAATATCCATAACATCATCTCCATAAATTCATGCTATTGATGTTGCACGCCCCCTCTCATCCTTAGGTACAATCATTATTCCTTGCACTAGTAGGTATTATATACAACAAATTTCCTTTATAATCATTGTAATCTTCCCATTCAGCAACTAGGTTCTTATCGCCAAATTCCATCACTCCAACAAAGTTAGAAATAGATCCAAATATCTATACACATGGATATAGTGGAATAGTCCTCTAAACTTGATAACATCCATATGTTCCTAATCCTCATCACTTATCTAGTTGCATAATTTTTCTAATAAGGGTGGTACTCGATCGAGTATCATCAGTAAGGTTTGTGCCTATAATCATAATTTCCCCATCATATTTTAATCTCTATACTCCTAGCTTTCATAACTTTTAATCATCATTAACTAAATCACCAATGATTACCATGGAATCGATGCCAACCATTATGTATCATTGTCAATTTGATATCGATCAATGTTGATCCCATAAGATCACCATCAATTTGATATCCATCAAAGACATCATTCATAAATCTATCCAAGACATGTAAATAAATGTTAATTTTTTACTTACACACACATGTTGTCAGTTACAAATGAGCACCTAACACTTTAAGATTATTATATATAACCTCTTACAATTGATGTTAATTATCTAGGGATTAATGTTGATCATGTGTAATCAATATCGGTACATATAGATCCATCTTGATTTGATTCATTTGGCATATTTATTGCACTAATTGCACATATTTTGCATATCATAAGTCTTGACCCTGCGCTGCATAAGTTACCTTGCTACAACTATCATGTTATTTGTAGCACTACATTACCGACTAGTGGACATAGACTCCCTATTTTTCCCATATCCTTTAAGAGTCTTAAACTTCCTTAGGAATATATCCCCTATGGATCTTGAGAGTATACCTCATCTTGAGAATAACTAACTCTATGTAGTGCACATGTCTCAAACAACAAATTCTTTTCTAGATCCATCCTATCCTTTATTCTCCTAATTGCCTTTGATTTTACCCACTTATCCATAGTTGTGGTAGTCCATTAAATGTTTGCCTTCGAGCATTTTTTGATTGTATATCACATATCTTTCTAGTGCAAAATTATACTCCATTACCATCATCACAGTTTTAGTGCCCATTTGTTATCTATCCTATCCATATTTTATATACTTATGACATCATTTCAAACCCATCATTGACTCATAATCCCTAGGGAATTGGAACTATCTTAGTTTTTGTCTTGTGGTAGGTTATTACATACAACTTAACAAAAAGGGGCAAATGTAGGCATAAAGATTTCACACAATATATATTTGTGCTAATGTATGTCTTAGGCCCCTTTATATTTTCTCATCCCATCTCATCCCATGTAATTAGTTTCCACTAATTACCATTTCACCTCATGTAATTAATTTCACTAATGACTAATTCACCCCATGCAACTAGTTTTTAACTAATTACTATTTTATTCCCCTAACCACTAAATCTAGCCAAATCTACCAAAATACAATAATAGCCAAATGGTCTAAACTCTGTAACAACATTCCTCATAGTCCAAACCCCATATAATAGCTTAGACCTTAGTTTAATCCATGGTTAAAACAATCAAAAAAAACTTTCAGTAAAAATGGATAGAATCAATAAAGATTCCTATTATTGACATCGATTTAGTAGAATTTACATAACTTTATTCCTAGACTTTCTTTAAGCAAAGGACCATTATTTTACTCATAAAGGCTGAAAATAATTCCTCAAATACAAATAAAATATGACTGTTCACTTCATGTTGGAAAAACACATTACCACATTAGCCCCTTAGCATCTGTCAAAGGACTAGAAATGAGCGTATCAACCTCATGATTATTATAGACTTGGATCACTATTAAGGTAAGTACATTTCATTTTTTATAGTAGTTTTATCTTTCTCTATTATTTTTTATGTTTATATTAGACATATTTATCATCCTTAGACTATCCTAAACCTCACTAAACTAACCTTTAGCCTCTTGTTTCCAAAGTATTATCTTTGCTATCAAAATTGATGTCAACTCATAGAATCCACATTTATCTTATAGGATCATCATCGATCCCTATCTAAATTATATATGTTTCAAATCAATACCTATATTTTAGTACATATAAATTAATCATGATTCCTTGTTTCCTGAATAGTGGATTTTATTTATAAATGAAACTTCCTAGAGATTCGAATGAAGTTATTACCATTCATGATTTACTAATTATCCCTCGGCCTTTCTTTTTTTATTAGAGAGATATCATTTTTGGGTTAAGTCTATGTGCAATTATGTTTTCCCTTATTATATAAATACTCAAAAAAACCATGAGCGTGTTATATACAATGTGATCAGTCATCATTGATATATAAATGGTACTCCCTTTACATTTTTCAATCTATATCGATACTATTAGGTGCATCCATGAATGCTATATGCATGAATATGGTAACTTGTGATTATTTGTAATATTAATAATTAATGGAATCTATATTTTTTTAAGAAAATATTCTCAACATTTTGATCCAAACTCATGGATCATCATCAAGAGAATAGGAGAAATAAGATAATAATGCAACATAAAAACAACCAAAAGGAGATAAATAATAAAAATTACTCATCAACCTAAGGATTTGGCCAAAATTAGGATAAGTTAGTTTTCTTTTTTATTCTAAAGAAGATGATGAAGTAATGGTTTCCAAATGTCACTTAATTTTGTGCCTTCATCTCTATTAAGATTATCTGGGTTCATTTTGATTTCAATCTTTTCAATAATTTTCCTCTTAGTATGGTGATCCTCTTTGGAAATAATTTTAGCATTATCAAGACAAATAAGATGGCTCATATTATGGGAGTGCTTAGCTATGGCTGAGTTATTAAATATGTCATGTATTAAATAAGCATAATGTTCTTCTAATCTCACTTTTAAAGACCTCCTAGTTTCACCGATATGTACTTTCCCACAAGAACATGAGACGGAATAAACACTATTATAGGAAGCTAGTTTAATCAAATATTTAATAGTTTCAATCATCCTTCTTATGGTGTTAGGAGGGGTAAAGGAAACTCTAATGTCTCTCTTATTTAAAATTCTTGTTAATTTTTCCAATAGTTTACTTGAAAAATTCACCTTCAACACCTTCAATTTGGCATCATAAATAGGAGAGAACCCATTGCAACACCTTTTTCTTTTTTGTAAAATTCACCTTGAAAAATAATGTATGTGGATCTAAGACACACTTCTACCAAAATGGTAGTAGACTCATCTTTTAAATCCTTAATAGCAAGGACCACCTCAACAATAGGGATTTTTGTGTACATAGAAACAACATTGAAACTGACCAATAAATCCTCCCCATTCAAATATTCATTGGTAATCTCATTTATCCAAGATTTTGAGTCTTTAACGAAGGAACTAATATTACCAATGATCATTTTAAGTTTGTTTGCTAGGAATTTTTCCATATTTTAGGTAGGTGAATCAATAGTATTAACTATTGGTCTAAGAAGATTACCTTCTTTATGAATTTTAGGATTACAACTTGGATAAATGAGATTAGAAATGAAAAGTTTAATGGGAAGGATTTATTGGTTAGTTTTAATTTTATTATATGTACACAAAAAACCCTATTGTTGAGGTCGTCTTTGATATTAAATATTTAACAGATGAGGCTACTTCCATGTTGGTATAATTGTGTCTTAGATCCACATACTTTATTTTTGGGGGTGAATTTTATGAATAAATTGAACGTGTTGCAATGGGCTCTCCCATTTCACCTATTTTTGCTAATCTATATATGGAAAATTTTGAAAAATAAGTTATCAATTAATTTCCTTTAAAACCAAAAGATTTAAAATGATTTGTTGATGAAATTGATGTAGTGTGGCAGCATGGTATCAAAAATATTTATAAATTCCTAAGCCACCTTAATAGTTAGAATGATAGCATAAAGCTTACCATGGAAGTTGAGAATAATAATAGCATTCCCTTTCTTGATATGTTAGTTTCTAAAAAAGAATATGGCTTAATTGGTCACCAAGTTTATATAAAAAATATGCACACTAATAGGTATCTACATATAGACTCTTACCATTTTCCACCCTAAAAATTTGGTATTATGAACACTTTGATTACTTGTGCTTGAGACTTTCTGATAAAGAATACCTTGATGAAGAATTGGAGCACTTATCACATGTTTTCAAAATAAATGGCTATGATAATTATCAATTTAATATAATTTTTGAAAAATCCAAGAAATTGCTTGTAATAAAGGATCTTATTGGAGGTGGCATGCAAAAAAGAATCTCCATTCCTTACATTAAGGGAACCACAGAAAAATTAGAAAAATATTTAAATAAGGGAGACATTAAATTTTCCTTCAGCCCTCCTAACACCATAAGTAGAATGATTGAAACTATTAAAAATCTAATTAAACCAGGTTCCTATAAAGTTGTTTATTCCATCCTGTGCTCTAGTGGGAAAGCAAATATCAGTGAAACTGGGAGGTCTTTAGAAGTGAGATTAAAAAGATATGTTAATTTAAGACATGACAGATTTAATAAATCATCCCTACTTGAGCACTCCCATAATACGAGCCATCATATTTGTCTTGATAATGCTAAAATTATTGCCAAAGAGGATCACTATACTAAGAAGAAAATTCATTAAAATATTGAAATTGAAATGAACCCAAATAATCTTAATAGAGATGAAGGAACAAAATTAAGTGATATTTGAAAACCTTTACTTCATCATCTTCTTCAGAATACAAATAAAAATTGACTTATCCTAATTTTGGCTAACTCCTTTGCGTTGATGAGTAATTTTTATTATTTATCTCCCTTTGGTTGTTTATGTGTTGCATTATTATCTTATTGGTCCTATTCTATTGATGATGAACCATGAGTTTGGATTGAAATTTTGAGAATATTTTCTTTAAAAAGTACAGATTCCATTAATTATTATTATTTTTTTACGTATCTATGCTTTTCAATTAGAGTTATAATATTGTGATTGAACTTATGTTTATGGTTTGAATGTGTAATTTCAAATAAAGTTGACTATTTAAATAATCAAACTAAGTGGTAATGTGTCCTTGCTTATCTTGAAATGTTCATTTAACCATCTAGCCCTATGTGTGTGACTGTATAGTCATAAATAATTTTCTTCATGAGTTTGACCATAAATTATGAAATAAGTATCAATTTTTTTAACAAGCTAACCACTTTTATATTTTTTTTCATCTTTTACTTGATAAGTCATAGATTTATATGTTCTCAAACAAACAAATTCCTATCCAATTTCCCTTGTTTCATCTTCATGGATACAATTTTTTAGTTTTGGTAATCCACCACAAATCCTATAATTTTCTTCCAAACATTATTTGTTATAAAATCTATCTGATCTTTCATAGAAAGTGGTTAGAATAAATTCCCTGCTTGATTTTGGGGAAACTTCTAAGCCACACTCCTACCAAAAAAAATTAATATATAAAGGAAAACAAATATGGTGTAAAACATCATAGTGCATTGCAAAGACAACATGTTGCCTACAACAACAAGTGGTGGATGTGTGATTTATTATTACATAAAAGGTTTGTCCATCTCAAAATATCTTATACTAATAGAAATTTGTAGATGTTTTTTCAAAAACTTGGAGTACAATTGTGTTTGATTTGTATCCAATAAATGTTTTAAATGTGATTCACAATTATGAGAAGTAACTCTTATTTTGACTACATATCTTGCATTGGGTTAAATTCTATTATTTTCCTAAAATTATGTGAGTAATTATTTTAGAGCATTGGCTATAGCCTTGTCCTTTGGTGGAAGTTGAACAAAGAATGCCCATAGCTCATTGGTATTAGGTTAATTAATTATTTTTCATCTTGAATTTCATTTTATTAATTTTTTTTAGATTATATCATGTGTTGGCCTTATTTTTGAATTCAATCACTTTTCCCCATTTGACTACTTACTACACAAGTTGTGATTATATAGTGGACAACATTACAATATTTGTTGCATGATTTAGGTCCTAGATAATGATATGCATCATGTAATTTGTCAATAATTTATTTATTTTGATCATCCATATTAGATGTTATTAACCATAATGTGTACATGGTAGGTCTCATCTTAATCAATTTCATCAATGAAATAAATAATTAACATCTTTTAGTATTATGAATCAAATTATGAAACAAATTACCCCAAATTTCCTGAGATAATCTTCTTAAATGGTGGTCAGATATTTTTTTAGGCATTAGTTTCAAAATATTTTCATCAACTTTAATTAATTACTTCCATTATTTATGCACAATTCTTATAGGTGTTATTACTGGTGGAACTTGTTGATAGGGTGCTTCGAAATCATCATTAATTTTTTCGATTATTGGTGGGATGATATTTTCTTCTTTGTTTATTTCCTCATTATATGCTTCCATGAATTTTTATTCATTATTAATTTAATAATTATTTGTTTCCATGAGAATTTATTCATTGCTTGGGGGAAAGGCATCATCCATACAGTCATCACCAACATAATAAAAAATACTATACTTTGAATGTGATCTTTCAACATTATCTAATTCATTATTTTCAATTTAATCATTATTCAATTTAGTATTGTCATTACCATCATTAATGAAATGATTATTTTCAACTTTATCATTATTTAATTTATTATTGTCAATTCCATCATTGTCTCTAGCATTTGGCTCATCAGAGATAGTTTTTGTACCTTGTTTTAAATGAAGTGTTTGCATTCGTAAATTCTGAAATAAGTATCAATTTTTATAACAAGCTAAAAAAAATTAGATTCTTTTTCATCTTTTACTTGATAATTCATAGATTTATATTTACTCAAACCAACAAATTCCTATCCAATTTCCCTTGTTATATCTTCATGGATATAATTTTTTTGTTTTGGGAATCCACCACAAATGCTATAATTTCCATCCAAACGTTATTTGTTATAAAATCTATTTGATATTTCACAGAAAGTGGTTAGAATAAATTCTGATTTTGGGGAAACTTCTAAGCCACACTCTTACAAAAAAAATTAATATACAAATTAAAATGAATATGGTTTAAAACATCATAGTGTATTGCAAAGACAACATGTTGCCTACAACAACAAGTGGTGGATGTGTGATTTATTTTTACATAAAATGCTTGGCCATCTCAAAATATCTTCTACTAATAGAAATTTGTGGATTTTTTTTCAAAAACATGGAGTACAATTGTGTTTGATTTGTATCCAATAAATGTTTCAAATGTGATTCAAAATTATGAGAAGTAACTCTTCTTTTGACTACATCTCTTGCGTTGGGTTAAATTCTATTATTGTCTTAAAGTCATGTGAGTAATTATTTTAGAGCATTAGCTATAGCCTTGTCCTTTGGTGGAAGTTGAACAAAGAATGCCCAGAACTTATTGGTATTAGGTTCATTAATTATTTTTCATCTTGAAATTGATTTAATTAATGTTTTTTTGTTTATATCATGTGTTGACCTTGATTTCATTTGACTACATACTACACAAGTTGCGATTATACAGTGGACAACATTACAATATTTGTTGTGTGATTTAGGGCCGAGAGAATGATATGCATCATGTAATTTGTCAACAAATTTTTTTGTTTTGATCATCTATATTAGATGTTCATAGCCCTAATGTGTACATGGTAGGTCTCATCTTAATCAATTTCATCAATGAAATAAATAATTGACATCTTTTAGTATTATGAATCAAATTATGAAAGAAATTACCCCAATTTTCTTGAAATAGTCTTCTTAAATGGTGGCCAGATATTTCATTAGGCATTAGTTTCAAAATATCTTCATCAACTATAATTAAGTACTTCCATTTTTTATGCATAATTCTTATAGGCGTTATTACTGGTGGAACTTGTTGAGAGGGTGCTTCAAAATCATCATTATTATTTTTTATTAGTGGTGGGACGAAATTTTATTATTTGTTTCTTCCCTCATTATATGCTTCCATGAATTTTTATTCATTATTAATTTCATCATTATTTGTTTCCATGAAAATTTCTTCATTGCTTAGGGCCAAGGCATCATCCATATAGTCATCACTGACATAATAAAAAATACTTTACTTTGACTGTGATCTTTCAACATTATCTAATTCATTATTTTCAATTTAATCATTATTCAATTTAGTATTGTCAATACCATCATTATTGAATTGATTATTTTCAACTTCATCATTATTCAATTTATTATTGTCAATTTCATCATTGTTTCCAACATTTGGCCCATCAGAGATAGTTTTTGTAACTTATTTTAAATGAAGTGTTTGCATTCATAAATTTTGAAATAAGTATCAGTTTTTATAACAAGCTAACAACTTTTTAGATTTTTTTTCATCTTTTACTTGATAAGTCATAGATTTATATTTGCTCAAACCAACAAATTCCTATCCAATTTACCTTGTTTTATCTTCATGGATACAATTTTTTAGTTTTGGTAACCCACCACAAATGCTATAATTTCCATCCAAACATTATTTGTTATAAAATTCATCTAATCTTTCACAGAAAGTGGTTAGAATAAATGCTATCCCTGATTTTGGGGAAAACTTTAAGCCACACTCTTACAAAAAAAATTTAATATACCAAGTAAAATGAATATGGTGTAAAATATCATAGTGCATTGCAAAGACAACATGTTACCTATAACAAGTGGTGGATGTGTGATTTACTTTTACATTAAAGGTTTGGCCATCTCAAAATATCTTTTACTAATAGAAATTTGTGGATGTTTTTTCAAAAACTTGAATTACAATTGTGTTTGATTTGTATCCAATAAATGTTTCAAATGTGATTCACAATTATGAGAAGTAACTCTTATTTTGACCATATCTCTTGTATTAGGTTAAATTTTATTATTGTCCTAAAATCATGTGAGTTATTATTTTAGAGCATCGGCTATAGCCTTGTCCTTTGGTGGAATTTGAACAAAGAATGCCCAGAGCTCATTGGTATTAGGTTCATTAATTATTTTTCATCTTGAAATTGATTTCATTAATTTTTTTTAGTTTATATCATGGTTGAACTTGTTTTTGAAGTCAATCACTTTTCCCCATTTGACTAATTAATACACAAGTTGTGATTATATAGTGGGCAACATTACAATCTTTGTTGCATGATTTAGGGCCTAGAGAATGATATGCATCATGTAATTTATCAATAATTTATTTATTTTGATCATCCATATTAGATGTTGTTATCCCTAATGTGTACATGCTAGGTCTCATCTCAATCAATTTCATCAATGAAATAAATAATTGACATCTTTTAGTATTGTGAATCAAATTATGAAAAAAATTACCCCAAATTTCTTGAGATATTATTAAATGGTGGTCAGATATTTTATTAGTCATTATTTTCAAAATATTTTCATCAACTTTAATTAATTACTTCCATTTTTTATGCAGAATTCTTATAGGTGTTATTACTAGTGGAACTTGTTGAGAGGGTGCTTCAGAATCAATATCAATTTTTTTGATTAGTGCTGGGATGACATTTTCTTCTTTTTTTCTTTCCTCATTATATGCTTCCATGAATTTTTATTCATTATTAATTTCATCATTGTTTGTTTCCATTAAAATTTATTCATTACTTGGGGGCAAGGCATCATCCATATAGTGATCACAAACATAATAAAAATTACTATACTTTGAATGTGATATTTCAACATTATCTAATTCATTATTTTCAATTTAATCATTATTCAATTTAGTATTTTCAATACCATCATTATTGAATTGATTATTTTCAACTTCATCATTTTTCAATCAATTTTGTCATTGTCTCTAGCATTTGGCTCATCAGAGATACTTTTTGTACCTTGTTTTAAATGAAGTGTTTGCATTCGTACCTCTTTTTTCTCACCTATTATATTAACTCAAGTTTTTTTTCTTGAAGTTATTTCTCTTTCTTGAACATGATCCTTCACCCATTAGATAATTGATAGCTTTTCAAAGCTTGGGTCCAAAAAATCACTTGATAGCTCTTGTTCTCAAATTGCAAGTACTATAGAAGCACACATATAATATATATGAGGACAAACTTCTTGAATTGGTTAACAAAAGTTTGTTGAAAATTAGTTTTTAATCTATAATAAGGGTAGCACATATGCGTTATAGTATACCATGTACATGTCATGGTATAACACGTATGTTTTTCTTAATGCGTATGTGTTATAGATTTGAATTCAAAATCCAAGCCTTTTGTCTTGAAAATGGCATGGATTCTCAAGCCAAAGGCTCGAACCTGTCAATCTATAGCCAAGTCTAAGAGCTTTGATATAAAACAACAAATTTCAACTTCCATTACCAAATACACTAAAAATTTTAATAACAAAATTCAAACAATTATTACCATGACAACGAGCACACTCTCCTCTTTTCAAATGTTTGATTTTTATATTGTTTAGACTATTTTAAGATAAGAAACTATGTTGATTTCTAACTATAGATTTTTTTAGTGCACCATATGCCACAAATATACATGTCTATACATGTTAATATAATTTTTTTTCATTCATCTAACTGTAGAAAAAATTATATGGTCACAAACTAAACCTAATTCTACACATTCAAAAAAAATCTATTTTATTATTTTTTTTGAGGTAGTTAGGGCAGCCAAATGGCTGGCTATCCATTTTTTTATCAATCTTTAGGATCTATTTATTTACAAAATTAATAATAAAAAAATATTCATTGATAAAATATAAAATAATATATGTCACAAACTATAATATCTTATCTAAATATTCACCAAAGGGTTTCAAAAACTATTAAATGATGCTAAAAATGTGGTCGGCCACATGCCCATCTATCCACTCTTTTTTCTTGAAAAAAATAATAGTTATTAGTCAAAATTTAGATGTTTGATCTAGTTATACTTAATAATTAAAAAAACAAAATAGTGTTTTAGAAACTAGACTTAAATTTCTATAATTCATGTTGTTATAACATATTCAAATTTTGAGAGTAGCTATTTTAAATTATCTACAAAATTTCAGTGTTCTAAAATTTTAGGAAAATCATGTCCACGGGTAGCTCTTTTTTCTCCCCAACTTTGTGCATTTACCCATATATATCCTTGTGGGTGTGTGACCTTGAAAGAAAGCTTATATATATATATATATATATATATATATATATATATATATATATATATATATATATATACATATATATATATATATACATATATATATATACATATATATATATATATATATACATATATATATATATACATATATATATATATATACATATATATATATATATACATATATATATATATATACATATATATATATATATATACATATATATATATATATATATATACATATATATATATATATACATATATATATATATATACATATATATATATATACATATATATATATATATATATACACATATATATATATATACATATACATACACACACGCATATATATATATATATATATATATATATATATATATATATATATATATATATATATATATATATAATGTTGGACACCCTCATGATTGTCAAAATAGATGCAAATTAAAATAAGCTACAACATTTTTATCATGCAAAGCATTATCTAGTTACAATTAGAGAAGTGATGGTTTTTACTGAATGAAGTACCTGTACTATTAGAAATAATTTATTAATAATGTTCACATTGTTTCTTTTACCCTTTACAATTTTTTTGTATAATTGATTTGGTAATAATTCATCATCGAGTGGTTATTTGTAATAACTAATCCAAGAACCAAATCGATTTGATGATTTAGTGTGCCATTTATTTGTAAACACTCAGCGTCTTCAAAGACATCTTCATGTTGTTGTTGTATCTTACATAGTTTATTCTGTTGCAGTGACATTTATGTGTCTTGACACATTTCCAATGTGGGTTTATTCTATTTTTTAGGTTCTTCTAAGAGGACCATGGGAAACACAAAATTATACATGTGTAAGATGAGCTTCCAACATTATTTGGTTGAGATCAAAGTGATTTTAATTATTAAAGGTGACTTAAAGAGATTGAAGAAAATATATTTTACATACACTATCCACTGTTACAGCTCAAATAAGATGTAGCATTGTGGTCATATAAGTAAACCTTCCAAGAAAAATATAACAATCCTCAAGTGATGCAACATCAGATGTGAATTTTTCATCCATGGGCTTGAATTTATACTATAAAAGACATTATCATCAAACTTTTATATATTACCTCAATTAATATGGTGTTAATCTTATCTAAATATTATGGGTTAATATGTGTTTAAGTGGTGAGGCTGATGTGGTGGATTTCACTTGGTGAAATGATGTTCTTCTAACTCCCACAATCAATTATGACATGGAAAGGATGGCCCTTACCCCAAAACATAGTTTGAGAGAGAGACTGTCATTTGTCATAAGTGCTAATGGAAATGGTAGTAAATCTCATATAAGTGGCATCTAGATCTATGTTATCAATTGGAATGGGACCGAATTTAAACTAAAAAAAATAATATTGTTTCATATGGCATAACTAAGAATCATTGTGTGAGCTTGTATGGTGTCAATGGCACCATTTTCCACCTTGGTACTTCTTGCCTTTGTCTACTACAGAAGTTGTTAAGGCTTTATGGTGTTGTATGGTCTTATTACGCTAATACCTCTTGCATGACATGTTTTTATTATGAACAACATGTGATTAAATGGTAATTTTATGAAAATTGGTTCTTGTGCACATTGGTAGATGAAAAGAATAACTTTTGCTTCATCTTTTACTTTGATTCAATCATTGAAGCATTATGTTCCACATTTACCAATGTGTCAAAAGTAAATAAATCCATCTTTATACAAATATAAGGTGAGATTACACTGATGCACTATATCACCTTATGTGTTCCTTCCAATTCTTGTGTAAACATAAATTTTACTCATGGAATCATCAATATATTATTGAAATGATTATTCCTTATTCTATCATAACTAATAGATGTATTCCTTAACTTATTTACTTGAAAAACATCACTTAGTTTGTCACAATTTATTATGAGTCTTCCAAAAATCCTTATTTTTCCTTCTAACCCTAATCAACTCAAATAATCTTGGAAAATATTTGAAAAAAGGGATGAGTAATGAGCGACCTTCTTTACTCAAACCCATATTGTTTGAAAAGTTGTGAATCAACATTCATTTTTGTTTAGTAAGTAGACTAGTGTAAAATGAAGATCTTTAAGATCATCTTTATCCTTATTAAAGATATGCAAACAAATAGTATATTATTACTCTTTCACTAATACTTTTAATTGAGCTTTTGGTATAGGGTCTTATTCTACTAAACAAATCTCAATTATCAAATTTAATAAATATCTTATGAAATTGAATATGTGTATATTTATTGTTATCTTTTAAATGCATCAATGAGCCTATATACTTATAGATTTTTTACATTTTAAATATTTTTGACAAGTTAATATAAAAAGGTGAGAGATCTAACAAATAAGGTATAAACAAAAAATAATTTAAGAGACGGGGAAAAGTGGCCATAAAAAAAATGACAAAGGATATAGTGGGACAATCCTAATAAAAAAGACCATAGAACATTAAAATAATAATTTTCGCATTTTTAAAATTTCTAAAATTATACCAAAAGAAACAAATAATTATTTTGTAAGGTTTCAAAAATTCAAAATTAAATAATGACATTATCATTATCTTAAAATGAATAAAAAAATAAAATTATAAAGAAAACATAAAATAAATAAAACACACAAATAAAGATCTAAAATTTAGAAATGATACATATACAAACAAATACCAAACCCTCTCTTTATAAAAACCCTACCAAGTAAACGTAAAAATTAATGGAAATATTTCCGTGTTTGGAATACAAAAGATCTTACCTATCAAAAGGTAATCACATGTATTGTAATTTGTAAAGCAAAATCAATAAAAGAAAATGGAGGAATCTTTTCTTCTTTAGTGAAGAATATGAACATTTCTTTCCTGATAAGTCTTATAAGCATTTACTTTAGGGCAATGGCACAAAAAGAGAATTCTCGGAGAAGACACAATAAAGTTACCATTGGAAGACGGCCGCCTGAAATCAAAGATAAGGACTCGTTATACCACATAATCTAAAGTGTTATTCTATCCTATCTAATGTAGAAGATTTATCAACATTATATCTAAAATTAGACGAAGTATAAAGTTGTGTGCAATTTTGGAAGAAATGATATAATAGTTTTGTATGTAATAGTGTTATGCAAATTGACGATCCGGTAGGTTTGGATAATATCATCTCATTATCAGCCACTTCAAAAGAAGGCAATTATCATGTTCTCCGTGAAGGAGAGTTAAAAGGTGCCATTACCATGAATTAAACAGTTCAGATTTTTTATTTTTTTTTAAATTTATACATCAAATTCTCTATCACCATTAAACCATTAACATGTATCCTGTAAGTGAAGAAGCAAAAAATGTACATCTGGCAAAGTTATTATTATTTAAAAAATTCATTTAAAAATAAGCATTATATAGATTATTTCAATATTATATATATTTGAAAAAAAATACTTTCCGAAAATAGATGGAGATAGACTAATATTTTTCAAAAAAATATTTGTTCTTAAATTTATAGATTGAAAAGGCATTAATATTTAATTAATATATAGTTTAATAAATATATTTATTTGACATATAAATTAATATTAAAAATATAATTATTCTAATTTATTTTATATTATAAATTATTTTAATAAATTTTAAAATAATTTATTTTTATTTGTTTAATTTAGTTTTTATTTTTTTAACAGAGTTATGAATTATGAATTGATTTAGGATATAATCGGGGTCCATATTTTTAAGTGGTCATCTATCATTTATACTAGATATACCAATGATCATAATTGATTTGAAGATACCAACAATAGTTACAACTGACTCAAGAATACTCATAGTAGCTACAATCAGTTCAAGAATACTCACAACGACTACAACCGACATAAGAATGCCAACAACAGCCACAATCGGTTTGATAATAGCAATAACCATCAGATGTCTACAATGACCACAACTGATCCAAAAATACTGACAATGAACACAACCAGTTCAAGAATACCGACAACATCCACACCTAACTCAAGAATACCAACGATGACCGAATACCCGCAACAACCACAACTAACTCAAAAATACTAACAACACCCACAATTACCCTTAAAATACCAATGATAATGACATCCAACTCAAATACCTTAACTAAATTTAAATCTAAATAAAACTTTAAACAATCAAACCACTTTACTAAACCATCCATATTTTATTAATAAAAATAATTTAATTTTAAATAAAAATAATAATTTAAATTTTTTATTAACTAATAATTAACTACTTTCTATTTTAATAACTTAAAAATAAAATAAAAAATACATTACATACAAAATAATATGATGAAAGGCCGAAAATCAATACAAATTTAAATTTAACATGTTGGAGACTGGAGTTAATTTCTCCACTCCTCATGCATGCAGCAGTTAACTATCAGTTAGTTAACAAACAGTTAGTTAAACTGTTAGAGTTGTAATTTGCATGTAAAGACTAAAATTAGTCTTTGGTTTGTTTTTTCTAATTATTGTTAGTTTTTCAAATCTATTTAATAGAGCCATGGGGCAGTGTTGTAATTGAACAAGATCAAGAAAAAGATCAAGAAAATCAGAAGATCAAAAAGATTATTAAAAATCTTGTTCCTTGATTGCTGTAACACTCTGAATATGTTATTATATGTGTGTTTTATTTTCTGTTCTTATATCTTTTTATTTTCTAACATGACAAGCCAAAAACAAATAACATTTAAAAATTAAATATCTAATTATTATATATTGAATATATAATCATAATCCATGATCCTTCATAAATTTTGAAATATAATACAATTTTCTCAAATCATTTCATATGATCATTTTTTTTTTTTTAAAAACTTTATACGGTAAAAAAAAATTCAGCTATGTTTTACAGCTGAAAGGCATAAAAGCATTCCTACGGCCGTAACATTGTACGAATAAAATAACTGGGAAAGTTTGACATGACAATTAAATATTCATTTCGATAAAATGTATTTTTTAAATATTAATATCGAGGAGGTAGGGTCAGTGAATATATGCTTGCTTGTACAAGACGAAGCGTTCTAGTATAAGAAGGACCCATGGGGCAGCTCTGATTATTCATCGCTCTGTGAGATTCAGATTCTAAGTTGTTTTGTTAATTTTGAGAAAGTGGATCCATGGCGGGGAGTGAGAGAATGGGAAGGAGAATAATGGTTGCAGTGGATGAGAGCAAGGAAAGCATGTATGCATTGCAATGGGCTGTTGATAATCTCCTCGATCAAAAAGAGCTTGAAACAATTATTCTTATGCATGCAGAGACCCCTGCTGTATCCAAGCTTGCATTAGCAGGCCATGGTACTTACTACTCCCATCCTTTGCTTTCCGTAAGTCATACTATAGATAATACCATACTTCTAATGTTTTTTTTATAATCTTTTTGGTTTCGGCAGCGGCAGCATCCGCAGGGCATCATGTGTTGGACATAGCCGGAAGAAGCGAAAATCTCATCACACACAGAGTTTTAGCTCATGCAAAAGAGATTTGTGAGAGAGGCAATGTATGTTTTCATTTCGATATTAATAAATTTATTATTAAAAAAAAACCAAAAAAAGAAAAAAAAAAAAACTTAAAAACTTAAGCAATTTTTTACGTTATTTTTACAAGAATTCTATTTGAAAAAGGATTTTGGTAAAACTGTTTAGAAATTTATTATTTTCGATGCTTCAGATTAGATATTCCTCATTAAGATGTACATTTACACAGACCAGAGTTCTTAATATAGATAACTATTCATTAACTTCTACCAAAGGCCCTTTTCCATTGCTATTGACTATCAAAGCCTCAATTCTTAAAGAATTGTGTTGTTAATTGGTGTTGCAAGTGACCGTAGAAATTAAGGTGATGACAGGAGAAACACAGTATGCCATTTGTGAGGCGGCTAACGAAATGAAAGTAGATCTTTTAGTTGTTGGAACTCATGGCCATGGAGCACTTAAGAGGTGATTTATTTTAAATGTTTTATATATAATGTTTTCAGTTTCTTTTTACTTTGTATATGTTTTATTTATTTTTGTCAGGGGACTATTCACAATATGTGTCTGATGAGACTATAATGTGTGTTGCAGGGCTGTTGCAGGAAGTGTGGGCGAGTACTGCAAACGCCATTGCAAATGCCCTGTGACGGTCGTCAAGAAACCTCACAACTGAAATAATATGGAACTTCTATGACATCAAAAGTTTAACATCACAGTTTGAGGATATCGAATCTGTGATTATT
Source organism: Torreya grandis (assembly GCA_037957365.1). Taxonomy (NCBI): domain Eukaryota; kingdom Viridiplantae; phylum Streptophyta; class Pinopsida; order Cupressales; family Taxaceae; genus Torreya; species Torreya grandis. The sequence goes on from JARHVA010005366.1 coordinate 1,215,084, forward strand.
AAAAAATAAAAATATGTGTAACATTTGTCTACTTTATTTAAACTGCTGGAATCACAATCTGTTATGGTATATAGTTTAGCTTCTTTGTGATTCGTATGTATGCTTTTATATATTCTCATCTGTGCGTTATTTTGCGATGCTCCCAAATAAACTGGATTGCGTATGGCCATTTTATTCTTTCACCAGCAGTGCTGCCCGATAGTTAAACCCCTTTTAGAATGTCAGAAAGCATGGCTTGGTCCCGTTATACATGACTTCTTTTTCTTCCTTCTCGTCCTCGAAAGGTAAAAATATTTATTTAAAAGAATTGAAGTACAGGTACAGATACAGGGTTACCATTGTAAGTAGGCTAAAGAAAAAAATAAATAAACAAGAGAAAATATAATTATCAAAGAAATAAAAAAAATAAGAGAAATTAAAATTATAGATTAAGTTGAATTTTAGAAATTTTTAAGAATTAATAGATTTTAGTTTTAATTTTTAATTTTTTTAAATTTAAATTGATTAAATGATGGATCTTTTGATTTACTTCCAATTATTCTGAAATATCTATATTTTGATTATAAATTAAAATATATATAATTAATTTTTCATTATCTTTAATTTGAAAATTAGTTACACCATTATTTTATTTAAATATATAACTTTGGATGACATCTTAAAACTATTATCATATAAATTTGATTTGAGTAATAATCTTACTATTCATTATTAAATTAATTTATAATTTTTCAAACTGAAAAATAAATTATTTGAATTTTAACCTTTTTCAATTTAATTTTTACAACATTAAAATATCAATTGAATCAATTTCAAAGTCCATAATATTTACATATTTACTCCAGCTGCATTATCAAATTAACGTCGTCATTTATTACAAGATTGAAAGCAAAATCTTATACGGAAAAGGAGGAACCCAATACTTCCCATCTACAATTAAATCTATAACTATGAGACTAAGTCCACGCCCTAAGTCATCATCAAATTATTAGTTTATTGAGAGTTGAAGTAGTTGAGACCGCTCAACTTAAACCTCCTACAATATATATGCAGGGTCAACTTAAACCTCACATACGTTAAAGTAAAAGTTGAAATATTGAGATTTAATTTTTAAAAAACAAACAAAAAGTTTTAAATATTTTATTTGTTTGTTCAATTTTTTATTTGTTAGTATATGTAAGATATAGGTCTATTTAAATAGGTGTGAAGGAAGAAGGGTAAATTAGAGGGTGTTAAGAGTTAATGTTGAGTTTAATGTAAAATGTATTAATCTTATTTTCTTGAATAATATTATTGATATTAATTTTAAATTGTGATTGTAATGGTATTTATTATGATAATTATAAGTGTAATGATTGTGAAGAAATTAATTTGATAATCAATTTTTTAATATTATTAATTTTTTTTTAAAGAAAGTTTTTTTAAAAATCAACTAATATCTAACACTTCTTTATAATATGGAAGGGATCTTACATTATATAAGACCATCTCATAAGACCACATCTTACTCCTATTACATATGTTTCAAAAATAAAGTCTAAATCAATTTTTTTTGAGATATGGCAAAAACCTATCATTCAAATCTACATTTTATTTTATTTTTCCATATTTCTCTCCATTATATATGATCATTTTGGTTCAATAAAAATTTCACAATAATTTGGCATGTTATCATCATTCTCATTCTCTCTTATATTGTTGTAGTCAGGATTATTGTAAACATTTTAATTTTAATTGAAATGATATATGTTTTTTGGTACCTCTTTTATCTTTTTAGAACCATGATTATTGATAATAAAATATTATACAAAATAAAAAGAAATTAAATAACATTTTTAATATTTAATTCATAAAAAAATAAGTATTTCTATTTAAATAAATAAACGTTGGAATTTTAATTGAAATGATACATTTTTTTTAATTTTTTTAATATTTTTATGGTGATGATGATTAATAATAAAATATTATATAAAATGAAAATAAAATCCAAATAATATATATAATACGCAATTCATTAAAACTAATTTTTTAAATTTAAACTAATAAACATTTGCATTTTGAATTAAATAATATATATTTTTTGTTTAAAAATAATATTTTTAATATAATTATTTTTTAGAATTGTATTAATATATAAAATATACAAATTTATGTCAAAATATTTAAATAAAAAATTGGTTCGAAATTTTTATATTAAATTTTAAAAATTAATATATTAGTTATTTATTTTGTAATTATAATTTAATCAATTTGAAATATTGATTTATTTTAAAATATTTAATTATTAAAATTATAATATTATATATTTAAATTAATTTTAAATAATAATATTGAAATGTAAATTCTTATCATATTAAAATACATTCGTTTTAAAACTAAATTGTAACATAGTTATTTAAAGGTAGTTGGTAAAATTACTTAGAAATGATATAACTATTATCTTCTTTGAAATGCATTCCCAAACTTTATCAATTTTATGTCAAATTTCACCAAACAAAATATCTAAATTTATGAATTTTGGGAAGGCAAGCCTCTTTCTCTAAGGTTTCCAAAAGAGAAGAAAACCTTAGAGAAAGAGGCTTGCCTCTTTCTCTGTTGTAACTTTTATAAAAATACACTAACACAACTAAAATTTTATTAATATGATCATGTTCTTATAAATTTAAATTAGCCTATAATTATTTTTAGTATGTTAAATTTGAAAATAAGATTTAAATGGTGTTGTTGTTGTTGTTGTTGTTGTTGTTGTTGTTGTTGTTGTTGTTGTTGTTGTTGTTATTGTTGTTGTTGTTGTTATTATTATTATTAACTTTAATTTACATATCCAAAAGTAAGTTTAATAATATTAAATAAATTTTAAAAATTATTATTAATTACACAATTAAATATTAATATTATATTCATAGTTATGTAAATATGAAAATTAATTTTATAAAATAATATTACTTTTATAATCATATTAAATAATTATAAAATATTATTAAAGTTTTGAAATTCCAAAAATATAACAAATATTTTGAAAAAAACAAATATTAATCTTCTATTCATACTAAATAAATCACAATAATAAATTTTTGTAAGCAAATGTTTTGGAATAATTTCTAAAAATAAGCCCAAATTTCAAACCATCGTAATATCACACATAATATTTAATAGATTTCTGACTTTAAAAACCTATGAAATATAATAATTCCCTACTTCACTTTAGGATTAGTTATCTTTTTTTAAGTTGTGTATAGAATGCCTTTGTGGTGTCATGTCTATTTTCAAGTTGTTTAATCCTAAGTCCATCTTCTTTCTGGTAAATGTGTCCATGCCTAGATGATGTTCTTCATGTCAATATATGTTGTTCCTTTGTTTGACTATCCCACCATTAATTTGTCCTTAACAATTCTTAATACAAGTCATTTTCTATATTTCATTTCTCAATAGGTCCCCACCATCAACTATCACCATATGAGCTTTACTATTTAAATATATTTTCAAAAATTAAATCCCGTTCCACCCTACACATCCATATTAGGCAATATTTTTCATGTAGCCATATTTTAAGTAATTGTCTAGTATACACATGCTTCATTGGATTGAATTTATTTTTATGTCATGCATGAAAAGGCCCAATGTAAATATTATTATTAATATATATATTTTGATTATAATTAATTATATATGAAAAAAGGTGTGGCTCTTATTAAATGATTGTATATGTTTGAATCACATTTTTTTAGTCGATATTTTTTTTATTAAAATTATATTATAATTGATAAAAGGTCCATAAAAACATAAAAATGGTTTTCCCAATATTTTATCTTTGGTTTATATTGAACTGAATAGAACAATTCAAATACAATACATGATACCCATCATGACATCAGATAACTAATAAAATGCATGATATCCATCATGGCATAAAAATTTGATAAAATTGAATAAACAAGTATGATGCACACAAATAAAAAATACGTGCAAAATCACTTAAATCATGCAATATAATGCTAAGAGAATATATACAAGGGACATGTTTAGATGTCACTCACATGTATAAAAGCAAAAAAAAAAAGGCTTAGACTCAAAATCAAGGACATGTTCAAATGTACACAATCCAAATAAGATGAATAAAAAAAACATGAAGTAATAAATCAAAAATGGAAAGCATGCATGAATTATTAACTTTAATAAACATTATCAACTTGTAATATTAATATATTTAGAAACTTGGGTATATAGTAATCTATAAATGTGAAAGTACATGATCTAATAACTTGTGCAATGTAATGTATTAAAGTATGAATAATAAATACAATCATATAATAATAGAACATATGCAGAAGGATGACCCAAGTGAACTTGATGTGATATGATCAAGTTGCATAAGCCCTGTGACTAATTTGCATCTATAAAATTAGAACCCATGTTCACTGGGATAAGTTTGCTAGAATTTGTTCTACACTCACTCATATAGACTTATGAATCATATTCAATATAACACTAGATATATATAAATATGGACATATTGAGCATAAATCAACCAATTTGGATGAACTATAAACATAAAATGCATAGTTTATAGATTTTTAATTATTTGGAATATTCATTTTTTTTTAATATATGAAATGACATTATAAGATAAAAATAAAATAACACATTAAAATTAGGTGGGAAATAAAATGGTGGATCTAGTGAAAGATTATCTAAATACTAAATCTTGTAAAATTCCCATAAATCATCATGATTTTGGTCATCATACCATTAATGCTCTATAATTTTATTTTTATCTTTCACATTTTTATGATCATTTATAAATGTATGTCATGTTTCTTTATTTTCTAAGAAGCCTCATATGTAGTTTTTGGATAAACAAACTTTGAGCCCTGCCTCTCATTTATGAATCTATGATTTTCATCCATACCATCATGAAACATGCAAATTTTACTATCCTAAAATTTGAATGTAATAAATTTCTATGATTTATAAACTATAATCTCCATTCGATGTAATTTTACACATGGAAACAAAAATTCTAACCTTTACACTCAAATTCTTGAGGTCTAGATGAGACCAATGACATAATGGAAGGATGATGGTCAATTTATAGAATGGGTAGATTGATTTTAAGAACATGGTTTTAGGTGATATCCAGTAGGGGATACTCATTATATAAATAGAATATCTATGCGGTGTCATGGTGTTATTTAAGTAATTTAATTTTTGAAGACATGAAACTCTAAGGTCCCTTTGTATTGGTGATGATAGGGAGGTGATGTTCTTGATCAATGTTGGTGATAGTGAAGTGGGTATGATCGGGTTGGATGAATCTAGAGATGTGGTCAACTCTAATAGGTTGGCTATATCCTATGAGTGTCATACACAAAGTGAGTGATATACAATGAGGCTAGTCCCAAGGGGAAAAGAGGAAGAGTGGATGTGGATGACTAGGCCTGGATAATGTTGTATTGGCAACCTAAATTTTAGGGAAGTTTGACTATGGGAGGATCGGGGATCCATTATTTACCATCAAACATGTTAAAAGAGATAAAAATGATATGTGGGATATGTGTGGAACATAATAATCATACTTATATCTCTAATTGATGTCACTTTGTAAATTGATTTCAATAATAAGAGATGTAACCCTATGGAAAAGTCTGGTTCTAAAAAGGTAAGGATGCTCTTAAAGTGTCATGAAAGAGGAAAGAAGGATTGATATGTGTGTAATGAAGTGAATGAGATTATCTTTATTATTTTTAAGAATTATATATATATATATATATATATATATATATATATATATATATATATATATATATATATATATATATAGAGAGAGAGAGAGAGAGAGAGAGAGAGAGAGAGAGAGAGGGTGTTTTTAAAGTAAGGCTTGTGTCTTGTTATTGTCTCAACAAGGATTTTTAGAGTGTTTGAGTTTTTGTTTTAACAACGTTTGATAATAAAAATTGAATTGCTCTACTTGCTAAAAATAAAATATTGAAAGAAATAAAACAAATAACTAAAATTAAATGAGGGAATAATTTTAGTTTTTATTTTTTTTAATGTTTTTGATTGCATTCAATGTTAAAACTAAAATTCTAAAGGAAAGATGCAAGTGCTATTTTTTTCTAGTTTTTTGTAGCTGTGAAATGCTTTGTCTAATGCAATTTAAATAAGCTTATCTATCAAAAAAAAAAAATTATTATCAAAATAAGGTGAGATACTAATATTAAATCTATGTTTTTCTAACATGCAAATGGAAAATTGAAACTAAAATCCTATCAAGTTAGAGTACTAAGAATTTGGAAAATTTTATACACACATGTAAACTAGAAACTAGTTTTAAAAGTATTAGAGTGTTTGTTTATGAAATGAATAAATATATGATTGAAATAATGTAAATATATTATTATTGTTGTTGTTGTTGTGGTGGTTGTTTAGTATTTTAAATCAAAAATCTTTCATTAGTATAATAAATATATTCATTTTCTAGCATGCAAAGATTTGGATATCTATAGTGTCTATGTTTTTGTGAATGTTTGATTAAAATTTATTAGTGAATAAAAGATTTTATAAGACTAAAAATACATTACTATATGATTTTTTTACCTATTTTTTGGTTTTATTGATTTAACTTACATGATATGTAACACTACATTGTTTCTAAGAGTTAAAAATGCAATTGCAAACAAGAGATATAAACTATGCTTTTGGTGTGTGTGTGTGTGTGTGTGTGTGTGTGTGTGTGTGTGTGTGTGTGTGTGTGAGAGAGAGAGAGAGAGAGAGAGAGAGAGAGAGAGAGAGAGAGAGAGAGAGAGAGAGAGAGAGAGAGAGAGAGAGAGAGAGAGAGAGAGAGAGAGAGAGAGAGAGAGAGAGAGAGAAAGAGAGAGAGAGAGAGAGGTTTTATTTTAGAAAAATAATCTAATGTGATGAATAAATTAAATATAAACTAATATAATCTAATAAAAAATTATCAAAAATGAAAGTTTGAAAAACACCCAACTTGATCAAGATGAGACTAGATGGAAGTAAAGAGAATTTTTATTGTAGATCATCCTTAATAAGGTATCTCCTCTATTAAATGTAGCTATAGTAACTCTTTGATAAAGTACTATAGAAAAGAAAGATAAAAAAGAATACACCACCTTGGCAAAGACCACATATGTATTGTAGTTGGTTCATCCACTTGATAACAAAGATTGTGTTGTTAATCAAATGAATTCTCACTTCCCAAGACTATGTAGAATGAACATAAATATGACCAAATACGACAAAAACCTTCCCAAAAACTGAAATCAAGTGGGATTAAGTTTTTTAGAGCTCACAATCAAAACATTCAATGCAAAATTTGTATCAAAAACTCATCTAAAAATGAGATGCTTTAAAGAGAAGCAAGGAAATTGTAAGGGTGATTTTAACCACTGGTGAACTAAAATCTAAACTAAAGAAGGATGGAGCATAATAAAGAAACGAGTGGGAATGAGATGTGTTATCATGAGGGAGAACAAAAATCAAATCAAGGAATAAATGTGAATAAATCATTTAAAATGCATGAAAACTCAAGTTTCAAACCCTAAAAGTGGAAGACGGGTAAACTGGGACAAAAATGATTTAGTTTGCAGGTGGTGAAGATGTAACCACCACTTAAAATGAAAATAATAATGTATATATTAATTATACCATTTCAAATTATAATGACATTTCTGCCTTCATGACACTTTTATCATGGCATTTTATAAAACCACAATAGTGTAAACACCATATATGTGGTAGTTTTATCACCTAGTGAGATAATTATGTCGCATAAAAGGGTGGTTTCATCATAAGAGAAATGAATTTAAAATCAAAGGCACAAAGACTTAAGCATTTTTTAAGGATTGAAAAAGACAAAAAAATGTGCTAAGGAGAGAGAGAGGTATGAATATCATAGATAATTATATTCAAGTGTATTTTAGAAATCAATGCATCATCATCATATTTGTTTTAAAAATGGCCCACTGTGCAGTTTTTTAGTGTATACATATTTCCCCCTCAGGATCGCATCTTTTCATGAATTGAAGAGGGTGTGGTCCCAAGTAGTGGTGTGATGAAGAGATAAATAGGTTTAAAAATACATATATTAACTATGTGGTAAAGTGAAGCCAACTGAGATTATGTGTGGAATATGAAAAAAAGATGAGAATCAATTGAAGTTTAATTAAAAATTAAAAAATAATGATAAATAATCAAAACATGGACATGAGTACTTATCATGTATGCAGGGATGAGTATAGTATGTATGGTATATCCCATCAGGGGACTAAATCTATCACCGAGTGTCGTGTTCTTGTAAAATTAAAATGCAATAAAACATGATCTATATAGAAAAACATGTTAAAATTGGATGGTTTTTGGACATAAATCATGTTAATTTGATAATAATAATAATATTTAAAATTCACAAAACATGATTTTCGAATAAGAATTGCTAAAAATGAAAACCCTTCAAATAAGAATAACTAGTTTAAAAGACTATATATTGAAAACTTACCCAAAAATAAATCATTTGTGTAAATTCATTTTAGATATTTTTGAGATCTATATTTATGGTGATGAATTTGATCTATAAATAAATCATATTATGGACATAGTGAGAGGATGACATACATACCAATAAGAGGAGAAATGAGTTAGGTTTGGGTTGGTTGAGAGCATTTTTATGTTTTTGCCCCAATTTCATATTTTTGTTTAAAAATGCATAAAACCCCATTAATTATTTCAATTTTACTACATTGATGGGTTTGGGAATGTTTCTAGGCTAGGGAAAATATTGAGTGTTTTCTTGTTTGGGTGAAATTTATCTTTTGGGGGTGTTTGGGTAGGGCATACTCGATGGTCAAAATTATGGCATTGGGATGAAACCACTTGTTTGCATAGACCTATGGATATGTCTTAGAAAAAGTGGTTACATGACCACCATATCCCATGGGTAGGTTTTTTCCATAATTTATAAAAATTCAAGTAGTACAAAAACACTATAGGTGAAGGCAAAACCATTGTAGTACATTTGTAACTATCACCTAAAAATATAGTGGTTTCATTCTCGAAGGAAAAATAATGGATTTTTGGCACTTTTTAGGATATAAAAGGATTTAAGGACTCTTTTTAGTTATTTTTTTAGTGGGGAAGCTACATATGATGGACCTGGGTTAGGGAAAAAGAGTGACTCCCATATATGTTGGCTATCTTGATGATCAATGACTTAGCCATCCTATAAGGAGTGGGGATACTATAGATTTGTCAGTTTGGGATATTTATCCCATTGATCAAGTGACTATGTGATCTATTCACATATTGGGATATAAATCAAAACACCTTATAATTTCTAAAAAAAAATTGGAGAGTGGAACATCACTCTTATGGGTATTTATCAGATCATAAGTTTACTAATGAAAGGTCAACTTGTAGACCTACAAGAGGCCACAGGGCAAAGGATTCTAGTTGGATAAAACACTTTGTGAATGTGGATACACCTAATATGGGTATAAAGTGTAGAGTTATGTTTTTATGGATTGAGGAATCTTCTATCCTAAACCTTTAAAAGGTCATTATTAGGAACCTTGACTCTTGAATGATGGGAGACAAGGGTACAAATAGGTTTTTGTACAAATTGTCACCCATCATGCATTATATCAAGGATATGGATCTACATTATTCAGATAAGCATGTCCTTTCCTACACATAAATGGACCTATACAGGATTGTAAGGTTAGATACCCTCTCATTCAACTAACCCCCAGCACTCATCATGAGTTGGGTATATGAGAGGATGCTCTCATATCATAGATGGGTTGTAATTGGGGATGTTGAGGTTATCATAGAATAATAATAGAGAAATGTGGTGCTAGTCAGAGTAATACCCCCAAGTAGTTGGGACCTAGATAGTGGCTAACATAACGGCCTTGCCACATAAAGGGAATAATGGGTTGATGAGGGATTATACCTCATACCAGTTACAAGAGAGGCATAGGCTAGATACAAGTGACTCCAGATCGAGTTGTAATCTATCGATAGGATGTCATAATACTTTGGGTTGCATTTCATAGGAAACCTCTTGATGGCCCTAGTGGTATATAAAGGTATCATAATTGTTAGGTATGGGAATAAGCCTAACATCCATTGACACTAAGAGTTCCCATCATTAGCGTTACAAGGGTGAGAGGGGACATATGAATGACTACATTAGTCACCTACATGAGGAGGGGGAGTTTTGATGCCTATGGACATCCTAGTGGTAATAAAATTGGTAAGGAAACATTAGCATATTTTATAATGGTGTAAGTGAATGCCTATGGGGTCCTTGCTCCTCAAAATAATTGATCCCTTTCAATAAGCTTGTAGTGTTATTATAGGTCTACTAAGGCTATTTTTTAACCTTAATGATCTAACATATACTTTATTTATCATATTTTTAACTCAAAAATTCAAAAACATGTTATATTCTAAAAACAACAAGCTTTCTAAACCTCCATAACTTTTATTCTAAAGAAAATGAGAAGAAAACAAGTCTAGCATTGTTTTAGGCCTAATTACAAGCTTGTTCTAACATAGTCCTTCATATCTACCTATAGGAATTCTCTAAAAACTTATAACCACTTTAATAATTTGAAACACCCTAGAAGACATCTAATTACAAAATTTTAGCAATTTTGGTTTGTTTGTTCAAGAGATATCTAAGATTTTATGAGTTAAACCCTGAACTAGGGTTTAATACTCTATGAAAGGACCAAAAGAATTTTTTTGGATATATGGAGTTATAATAGCTGTCAAACCTTGATTTAACTTTGATGAGCTTTGTATAATTATTTCCCAACTTTGTTTAATGGAATTTAGACTTGATTATTCATGAAAACCCACAGGAAACACTTTAATTCCTAGACTGTGCATAAGAAAACCCCTATTTCAAAATTTTATAAACTTAAATAATATTAAAATACATGAATCATGACTAAAATTAGTTAATAATCATTCATATACATGTCATGAATTTTGTTATACCTTTGAAATAACCATGAAATGCTTTCTATATTCATATATATACACATACAAACTCTATTATCTTGGACAATCCTTCAACAAACTATAAAAAGGCATACAAAATCAAATTTTTGTTTATCTTATTTATTTATTGAGTTCCTCATTCAATGGTTCAATATTTATCACATGGATAAACTAAGTATCAACATGTTTCATGCACCAAAATCTTCTCTACTGACTTTGGGACTTGTTAGACATGTTTTGTTTAGTCATTTTCCTATGTTGAATAAGGATTATCATAGTAGAAGACTTTTTTGAATACATTAAAACATTTTAATAGACCCCAAGGGTCACTCATGTAAGTATCATGATCCTTGAAACTTGATTAAACTTTTGAAAAACCCAAAACCAATTCAAAATTTTGAATTTCCTGGTTTTGGAGGGATAATTCAAAACACTCATAAAAGGTATAAAAATAACAATTAAATCTTATATATGACCTCATATTGATAAAAAATGACTCCTAAAACCTTATAATACCACATAATAACACAATTAAACTAGTTACAGTGATGCACTTGCATTAGACTACCAAGGAACAACACTATTATTCATGATCTCATGCTCATGAGTTCCTCAACACTACTACTATGATTGATTATCTATTAAGGTATCATATATGTTGAAATATTTAAATTTTATATTTTTACTAAAATTATTCTTTGTCAATTATCTTCTTCACTACCTTCTTGTCTAGAATGGCGTTACGCTGATCTAGTTTTACCTTTGGTAGTTTCTTATTTTAATGGATGCATATGATAATCTTTACCTTAAAGTGTTTTATATAATATATATTATTATTTAAAAGGATATATGTCTTATACATTTAAAAAAAATTATACTCTAATATCAATTAGAAGCTCCAATTCATAAGGGTTAGTAGAAACTTTCTCAAGACCATACAATGTCTAGTCTTCATTTTCAACTTGCTATATTCCCCTTTGTGTAATATTTATTTCTTGAGGTGAGAAATAAATAAATAACCTAC